>PVJX010017727.1:0-37798 GCA_004027295.1 Dolichotis patagonum | reverse complement strand
GCACCTTTAGACCATAACGTTACGTGAAATAATCAGACATACTAGCTTACATAGATACAAATAAATAGCAAAATAAAAGATAATGGGAAGTAGGGAGATGGATCTTTTACATGAAGGAAGGGTAAGAGATGGAGGGAAGGGAGAAGAAGCAAAGAAGGGGAGGAAATAAGAATTGAAATGTGTTATGTACCTCTACCAACTACCTACAAGGAATGTGACACTTATGTACTATAAACAACATGTGGCAATAAAATATAAAAACTGAAAATAAGAATAAAAATCAATTAATACGTTCACTATTTCCTGGCAAATATATATGTATTCAACCCAAAAAATTCAACTGATTTAGTGTTTTTCAGTTGAGGATGAAGAACTCATTTCCACAATTAGTGATCCAAACTGTTTTCATGTTGTGAGGCAATGAGAATCATATGCCTAACAACAGGGAAGGCAGTAAACTTGGTATACTGGGAGACTTTAAAATTAAATAAATGAACTAATTCTCAGTTTCTTACCTAATACAGCATGATTTTCTTGCTCCTGACTGTTTTCCAAGGCCATCATTTTGGAATATGCATCATTCCACCAAGGGCTGTACTTCAAAATCTGTTCAACTGCCTCATTTTCAAAGAAGTCAGCTCTAAAGAAAAAAATAGTACATGGATTTATTATACCAGATTAGTCTGGCTTTCATTTTAAAAACTTTTATCTTAACTCATCACGTTCACACTAAAAATATAGACTAATTCCAAGTAATTTCCCAGGAAGGTCTAAGCATTGTATTCACTTTTTTTGTGTTTACTAATCACCATAAAACAAGAAGCACCATCTAATGCAAGAGGAGTATTTGACATTTGTGATCTGTTTAAATAGAGGGTACACCGAAGACCAATCTTATCCTAAGGTTCTATCTTACAGCCAGTGGCATGGAATGTGAGATGAATCTGAACACACATTTAACTTATATTACATTTGCTAGTACCACTGATTTTGCTAAGGTTACAATAAAGGCAAAATCTTCCAAATCCACCACCAAAGAAAAATACATCACCAGGAAATTCAGGATATTGCGTCATCAAAAGGAGCTAAAGAAAGCTACACACACACACACACACACACACACACGCACACATACACACACAGCGACTTTTTTAGCATGTGTACCAATACTTACACTAAGATAAAAGTTATTTCTTTTAGCTATGCTAATCTTAAGAGTTTCTTGATTTTAAACCACTGTAAAAGATAAAAAATATCCTTTGGAAAGAACAGAAAACTAATGTTTCTCAGTTTTAATACATTCAAACTCTACCTCTCACTCTAAAAGGACAAATACTCAGAAATTTCACTATTTTGTGTTCAAGATTGGAAATTAGTACTCTTGGAAAAAAACAAAGTATAACTCAGGGTGAAAATTTTCATTTATACCTCAGTTAACTGGACTCTCAAGGAATTGGTTTCCTTGACAAACTGAGTTTTCTACTTGATGGTTTTACCTTACTTTTTCTTCTTTTACCTGGAATACTGAAATCTTACCCAAATTATGAAAATCAAAAACAACTTGCTGGATTCTTTGTTCCAGACACTGCACTAAGTGTTTTGCATCCTTTTTAGTTTCTTGATTCCTCATCCTGCGATTAAGATGCAAAGAGGTGGTATCATTTTTTTGAATGTAAATTGATTTCATTTTATTTTAAATTAGTATTTTATTAGTAAATGTAAATTGATTTAATTTTCATTTTATTAGTATATGTCTGTAGTACATAGTGATTACATTCATCATGGAGAGTTGGTACGTGTTTATAACTGTCTTAGTATGTTATCTTCCCCTTCCCCAGCCCTCCCTCCCACCTCAGGGTGGTACCATTAAAGCCCACATTTTAATGTATTTGGCCAGGTCCTGAGACCCAGTAAGAAGTGTGGCCTAGATAGGGACTCTCTTAAGCCTTATTCCAGAAGCCAAGCTCTTTCATTATATTTTCACATGGACTGATTAACTGATCTAAGAGATGGAACACATCACGTCATGCATGCTAGGCAACCACCCTATCACTGAACTGTACCTCCAGCCACTTTTTTATTTTATTTTCGACAGGGTTTCACTAAACTGCCCAGGCTTAGACTGCCTGTCTCAGCCCCTTGGGTAGCTAGCTGAATTAGAGGCTTGTGTCAACACATGCAGCTCCAAAATCCAAGCTCTTTACACACATATTTCATTTTTATGCATGACAAAATAAAATACATATTTTCCAAACAACTAATATCTTGAAATGGGAATTTCAATATTCATTTTCGTCAGGTACACAAGGTATATGACTAGGATAAAATAGTTGCTTTTTAAATTATGCTATCACTTTTTTCTTAAAGAGAAGGTAAACTCTCTGAATTGAGTTTCTGCCACAGATTCATCCACAAATCAGAACTTTTTCTAGAAAATGAATTTCAACAGCATGAGCAATCAGAGTAAATGGGTGGAAAGCTAAAGAAACCATTCATTCAACATGTCTTGACTTTGTACCATGTTCCTAGACGTGTTAGGCACAGGGGTGCCACTGGCAACAAGATGCAGACTGTCCTGGCCTCTGCAGACCTTACAGTCCATGCAAGAGTGAAGTCCTCACATACAGCTAATGCTATGACACAACAGTGTAAGATTCCATGGCAAAATACAATTGGGATGATGACAGGTAAGAAACCTGGAAGAAATCATACAGGTCAATAGCCAAATAATTAAAAGCTAATCATATTAAGTGGGTGGGAGACTGTTTCAGGCTGAAGGAACAGCAAAGTCTAAAAAATAAGGCTACACGTTTAAGAAAAAACTGCTGAGGCTTAAAATAATAACTTGTGATTGACAACTGAATATTTAAAAGCTTTTATGGGGGAATGACATGTTAAAGGACAAATGTGCAGAAGCAAAAATAATGGTGGCTTAAAACAGGACAGTAGTGATGGACAGAGGGTAAAGTGGATCAATCTGACCTACGTTACAAGCTAGCACCTCAGGAGGAGGGGTTGACGAGCTAGCAGTGTTTAAGATGCTCAGGACTCTGACCAAGACAACTCAGTGGATAACAATGTCTTCACCGAGACAGGGTCACAGGGAGTTAAGAACCATGAAGAAGAGATAACAGCTTCTGCTTGGAGCAGGTTACAGTGGAGGTGCCCTTTTGGGATATAGAGAGACCTGTCCAGTAGGAAGTTGGGACATATAATTGATCAAGTGACAGACCTTAGAGTCATCTGACATCCAGATCAAGGAGGACAGAATGCCCCAGGAAGAAGTGGCACAGTGACAGAAAAGGATCCTAGACACAGGAACCTAAAAACACGTAAGGCAAGGGCAGAGGGGCCCACCTGAAAAACTGCTGCTGCTTTGCCCCTCGGGGGGGACTTGATGGGAAAAAAACAAACTGGCCAGGTAAACAGCATTCCTACCATTTCCACCTCTTAATTTAACCTCTAAAGCATTCTGAAATGTTTAACTGATTATTTTGACTAAGATTTCACTGATCCAATTTCAGTATTCAACAAGCAATGGCTTATTCTTTACATCATTGTGAAATAAGAACTTCATGAATAAGATTTAAGGCTGAATAGCATTATATTTCTCAAAATAAATTTTCAAGTTTTTAAATGCTATTAATTCAAAAGGCACTGAATGAAATGTCCTCCACATGCAGTATGAAGGAGATAAAGATTAATAAGATCCATTTCCTACCATAAGGACTCCACCACTTAATGGGAACAGTGGATACAAAACAGAACATTGTAAGAAAACGTGGTTAAAAACAACACAAGCTCCACCAGGGGCACATCGAGGAGGGTCCGTGAGGATGATGCAATCTGCATCAAAGAATAAGTAAAACTTACTCAGGCAAAGGGGCCAGGGAAGAGCTAGCAGGCAAAGGGATGCCAGAAGTAAAGCACAGGGGTATGAACAGGGAAATGCAAATTTTCATTAAAGCCATAATATAAAAACATGAGCAGAAATGACAAAAGTGAAGCAACAGAGATAGGCAGGTCCAGATCACAGAACTCTCTACGTCATGTTAAGCAATGAAAGGTTTATGATTTAAGCAAAAGAGCACCGAGTACGAGTATCAGCCATCAGGCTGGTGGTCTTACAGTTGATAAATTTCAGGAAGTTCAAACTGGTAAGAGAGATGCCAGTTGGGCAGTTAGGAGAGAGCTACAATAAGCCAGACACAGATGAGGGCCAGAAATAGATGAAGTAAAACAGATAAATTGTACAACTTCAGACTGATGGAATGTGCAAGATAAGAAAGAAGTCAAAGATGAATCTCCACATTTAACCTAGGTGGTGGGGGTAAAAAAAAATGGGGCACTCAACTAAATGAGAACACTCAGGACAAATTAGAAGTTAAAAAATGAGTTCAATTTTGGACACGCTGAAACAGAAGAGCTCGTGGGATACCCAGTGTCTTAAGTTACTTTTCACTAGTTGCTGAGACAAAATACCTGATGCCCAAAGTTGGGAAAGGAAAGGTTTATTTCTTACAGTTTTTGGAGGTTTCAGTCCATACTCAGTTGGCTCCAAGGCAGGGTGGCATGGCGGGCCGCAGTTCATGCGGCACCGGCAAGCGAGAGACACACCTTCTTCCTGCCATTACATCACATCCTGGCTTCACCCCCTAGGAGGGTGTAGACTGACACCACCAATCCAAGCGCTAGACAATGAACCAATCACAAATGCACAATGAAAATACATGAGGCCTGGGGGCCACCGACATAAACCATGACATTCCACCCATGGCCCCCAGAGACTCATGTATTACCTTTATATAAAAGATATTTAGTCCATCTCCAAGAGTTGCCAAAGTCCTAACATTTTCAGCATTGCTGAGAAGTCCAAGTCCCAAGTCTCCTCCAATATCTATGGCAAACTCTTTAACTGTAACCCCCTATACAAGTGAAACATGGTTAAACATTTCTGAAATGCAAAGGCACAAAATAAACATTACCATTCCAAAAGTTACAAACGGGGGAATATAAAGTATTGGAAACAAAGCAAGTCCAACATCCAGCAGGGCGAACATTAAGTCCTAGAGTTCCATGCTCAGCATTTGAAGCAATCTGGTTGCAAGCTCCCAAAGGCTTGGGTGATTCCACCCCCAGGGCACTTCCAGGGATTTCAGCTCCTGCAGCTTTTCTTTTAAACCTTCTCTGCTCAGTTTTTGCAGCTTTCCTTGGATGATCCAAGTTCTTGGCTTTTCCAAACTTCTGCGGTCTCCACTGCACCTTTGGCTTCACCCTTACATCTTTACAAATTGCCCTCTCCAGGGCACACTGCTTGGCCTCCCAGACCCTTTACAATTGAGGTGGAAGACGTCTTACCCTCAGAATTTGTGCATTTTCCTTGCACCTAAAATCAGCACCATGTGGATGCCACCAAGGTCTGCTGCCAGCTGGAGCAGTAGCCAGGCTTTTCTCTCTCTTGGCTGTAGGGGTCGATTGCCTGGATTGCTGGGCTCTGTTTACCTGATTGTGAAGAAAAGCTTTTCCATGTTGCCGCCATTCTGGAACCTCATGTGGCTGCCACCATTCTGGAACCTCATGTGGCCTCCCGTGCCATTCTGGAGCATGGTGGTCTGAAGTTTTCTCATCTGAGAAAATTCTTTCACTTTTGCAGTTTTGGGGCTGCAAAGGGTGGAGACCCGCTGCTTCCCGGGATGCCCCCTGGCCATCTTTCTTATCTCTCTATTTCTTCTCAGCAATCAAAGTCTCAGCACTATCTTTACAATCCACAGCTTTATAGGAGTTTTCCTTCTGGCCAAACTCACAGTGTTTTAAATTATCCTGCTGGGCTCTTCCCTCTTGATTTGCAACATAGACCTGGCTAAAAGCCCCCAACAATAGCCATGCCACAGCCTCAACACTTGACTGCCTTGAAATTTCCTTTGCCAGATTAATCAGTCCATTACCCTTAATCTCAGCCTCAGGCAGTCTCTGGGCATGAGCAAAATGCAGACAAACTTTTTGACAAGCCATAACACACATCATAGGGAGTCCAACAACCAATACAGTCCTCCTTCCCAGCAGAAACCTTGCAAGCCTGGTCTTTACCATCAGGCTTTCTAGCCTTCTGGTCTCCTGAGCTCTGACCAGAATCTCCTCTACAGAACAGCCTCAGCTGCTCCAGCTCTATGCATCCAAGGGACATGTCCGAACCTTTCCCAACTCTGCCCACAAGCCATTTCCAAAGCCTCTCAAAAAACATGGTCAGGTACAGTCACAGCAATGACCCCACTCCTCAGTACCAAATTCTGTCTTAGTTCCTTTTCACTAGTTGCTGAGACAAAATATCTGATGTCCAAAGTTGGGAAAGGAAAGGTTTATTTCTTACAGTTTTTGGAGGTATCAGTCCATACTCAGTTGGCTCCAAGTCAGGGTGGCATGGCAGGGCCACAGTTCATGGTGGCTGCAAACAGCAAGTGGAAACAGGCAACAGAGAGACACACCTTCTTCCTGCCATTACATCACATCCTGGCTCCACCCCCCCAGGAGGGTGTAGCACTGACACCACCAATCCAAGCGCTAGACAATGAACCAATCAGAAATGTACAATGCAAATACATGAGGCCTGGGGGCCACCGACATAAATCATGACACCCAGCCACTCTTTAACCCTTCAATCTGCTCCAATCACAGTTCTTCTCACAACAGAAATATTACTTAGATCTCCTACAAGAACATAATACTTGTGAGTGTAGAGATCCGATGTACACACCTTGGTAACCTAGCACATGGTTCATTCAGACAAATACTAGTTGAACAAATAAATGCAAAAACCAAAAAATGATTCTACAACATTTTAGTCTAATGCTTTTTGCCTATGCTTGGTGTTTTGAATAGAAAGGCACCTTGAGGCATGTGATCCTCCTCCCAGCCTCCCAATTACTACTTGTGTCTTGAGATTACTCAACACATCCAAAAGTCTGATCAATATACCATCTTTTATAGTACATAAATTTAGAATGAAAAACAATTACAATTTAAAACGGCACCCCAAATGGATATGATCATTTTTGTGCCTTTTCTTATTGCACAGAATGTTACAGTGATGAATAAATTCTGCTTTGCCTAATAGGCAAATATTTATGAATCAGTTAATTTTAAAAATGTCAACAATTTTTTTAAAAATTGAGAAAGGAAATAAGCCAACACTTTCAGCGAATCAGAAAAGCTTTGCTATAAACAAAAAGAAGAACAATTACAAAGAAATGCCTCAAGATGTTGTCAACATATTTTAATGCAAAAATATCCAAAAGGACTTATAAATCACAAGAAACAGACAATCAAAACAATAAATGTTTATGGGGCATCTATTACATGCCTACCCCTGTGCTGAGCTACAAAACTAGCAAAACAAAATAAAATAAATTGTATCACATTAATATTGTTTTACAAGATTTCTAAAATAGTAATAATCCAAAGACTATTACAGCTGCAATCAAATGTATAAATTATCTTTACAACCAGTTTACTTAATTGTGGTCTTAGGCTGCAATCAAAATTAGTATCCATCAAGTCCCCAAAACTCTGACTTGTGATTAACAATTTGTAAAGACAGATTAACCAACTTAAAAATAGAGGACATATTACACTAATATAATATATAGTAGTTTCACATGTGAATATTACATGTACGCATGTAAATGTTTAAAATGATAAATTATATGAATTACCTGCATGGCAAATTATAAGAAATTTAAAGTGAGCTGATTTTTCCACTGTTTTAATCACTAATTAAGCACTAAGCTAAAAAAATTTTTTTTATTAAAAACTTAAACTTATGTTTCATCTAATATTAATACATTTGGGGGCCAGGGATATAGCTCAGCAGCACAGTGCCTGCTTGGCAAGCACAAGGTTCTGAGTTCAATTCTCAGTATCAAAGGGGAAAAAAATAGAATGAAAGAAATAGTACTAATATATTTGGGTGAATCAGTTAGTTAATATAAATAATGAGTAATGGCCAAGCACAATAGCACATGCTAGATACTCATTGTGAGACCTTGCTTTAAAAGGAGTGGGGATATAGCTCAAAGGGTTCCATAAAAATTACAATTAGCTAAAGCTCTATTTCTAAAGCAAAAGTCACCAAGAACCTGCTCTCCTGACCTAGACCAAGACTAAATTTAAGCCACTCCTGCTAAGAACTACTCCTGGAATAATAGAAAGAACAGTTCATACATACTATTAAAGAAAAAGAGCCACTGATACAGAAACAAAAAAGACAGAAAAAAAATTAAGGGCTGCTTATAATATTATACTGCCAACTATAAATTTCAATTTTCTAATTCTCTCAGGCCATAGACTTATTCTTTTAGTTTTACAAGTGATAGGCAGTTCTTCTAATTAAGCTCCCTCCCACTCGAATTTTCAGTGTTGTAAAGCTCGTTCTGTTTTCATGCTAGACTGAGTAATCTGCTGACAGTGAAATTTCCACTTTAAGTATTCAGCTGATTTTAAATGGATTTCTTCAAATTACTCTTCAGTGGAACTTTAAAATCACAATTAGATAGATAAAGGTAATTAGAAATGGCAATGCAAATGGAGCTGAATCTCTCAGATGTCCTCCAGAATGTAACATACCCTGCTCATACCCAGTTCCCTGAGGATGTTGAATAGTTCAACCATTTATCATTACACATTGTTCATTCCATTTGCACATCACAAGATATATTTCTGCCATTCCAATTAGTATCCCACTGTGTCACAGGAGATAGAATGTTAATCACAAGAGCCACAGCAGTTAAACTGAAACAGTGATACATAAAAAGAAAATACAAAACGACAAATGGAGAGACTTTTTCAAATCCTGGCCAGGTCATTTAGTAGTAGTGTGACCTTGGTCCAGTCCCTTAGCCTCCTTCCTCATCTGTTATGAGTACTTGATAAGCTGAAAGCACTTGACAAACAGAAGAAGTGATTGTTATAGTTGTATATATAATAGTTTAGAAATTATTAGCCCAGAGCTTGGGAAGAGTAAGAAGTGATGTCAACATCAATATCCAACATCCATTTTCCACACATCCTAGGAGAGCCACGTACCAAGAGAGTTCAGGTGACAATGTGAAAAAGTGCTGTATCACGGCCAGTGAGACAGATCACAATCTCTCAAGCAAGAAATTAATTAGATAGGTTCCTTATGCATATATAATCCTCACAGAGACACATTCAGTTACAGGCCTAATTAATGCAAACAGAAAATACAACAAAACTCAAAATTAGATTCTAAATATAATCTACCACACAGGATAATTATTTCTTCATTGGAAACAGATTGCTGATTATAAGTGCAAGTGTATGAAAGTGTTAGAAGACCCTGGATCAGCAGAAATGAGGCACATGTAGATTCAAAATCTTAGGAAACTGTGACATTCTTCCATTTAGGTATACTATTAATTACCAAAAAAAAAAAAAAAGCCTACTTTAAAAAAATGTAAGTAATCTCACAAATGCAGTCTTGTTTCTAAGTCTGATGAGAAAAAACTCAAAGTACATTAGACAAGTTCTCTGCTGCTTGGATGAAAACTAGGAAGCAATACTTACAAAGATCACAGAAGTGCACACTTATAAGTTACCTCAAATGTCAAAGTTTTGAGCCATCCTTAAATTTCTAATATCTAAAATGTACATGGTCAGTATAGATAAAGACACTCTCAACTTTTTTGAATAAATGTCAAGTAAATCAAAAACCTCAATACTCACAGATAATGATCCGGATCAAATTTAGCCAGCTCAGCAGCAAGCCGTTTCTGCCTTCGCTCAGCTGCAGGGGTGAAATCTGGATTCTTAATATCAATAACTTCACTCAATTCATCCTAGGAGTGCCCAGAAAAAGGAAGAATAATTGCTACCTATTTTGGGCATTTAAAACTCAAACTTGGCCAAGAAAAAGTAAGTCAAAGCACAAGAAGGATCTAACTGGTCAGTAAACCATGACATCATCTGTGGCATTTAGATTCAAAACCAGGAACTGCTTATTAAGCTACTGTATCATTGAAAGGTCTAAAACAGGTTCACCATCACTGCCCTAAGCCCTGTTAGCAATCTTCACATAGATTATCTCATTTAATCCTTACAACAAACTGATTAACAAATATTAAGGTTATAAAAGTTTTACATTAAAGTAGAATGGAATAAACCCCATAAGCAAACAATACTTAATTTGCCATCCATTTCCCTCTAAAGATCTGAAAGCTAATGAAGGTAGAGCAGTTTGAAGGTCAGACATTCACAGTAGACTTTTTCTTCCTCAATTACCAGATAAGACTTATCTGTATATTCAAAACCATACATTCTACTTAGTGAGTAAAGTTTTGGGAGGCAATTTTGATGTACATGGCTTTCCATTTGAAATTTCGACTTTACTGTACCTGTCTTTACTGAAATATACACATATTAATATGTAGTATGTTTTTCAAGCAGAATCATAAAGAACAGATGCGTATGAGAGGCTGAGGCAGGAGGATCACTGTGAGTTTGAGGCAAACCTGGGCTACAGAAGTGAATTCAAGACCAGCCTGAATTGCAAAGTAAGACCCTGTCTTTAAAAAAAAAAAAAAAAGATGTATATTAGGAAAACTGCCTAGAATACTATATGGACTTAATTCTTTTGATCAGAACTGTGAAGGACTATTTCCTTGTACTCCCTGGATTTCTTCCCTGCTTCAGTTTCCTCACTTGGTAGAAGCAGATAAAAGGGGAGGGTAGAAATTTAAATATTCCATTTCATTTTTTCACCTGGATCAGATGTGAGGTCATAAAGTATAATTAATGAGTCGTGGTAGATAATTTTTTTTAAATTATTATTATTGGTACCAGGGATCGAACTCACGACCGCTTGCTTGCAAGGCAGGCGCTTATGCTGCTGAGCTAAATCCACAGCCCCATGGTAGATAATCTTACATTTCAGAGAACAAAGGGACTCAAATAACCACAAGCACTCAAAACACTGAGCAAAACACTGAGCAAAGCACTGAGAATAAACCTAGACTTTTAGCACAATTCTGCATCGGTTGACCTGTCTTGCCTTTGAATCTAATGTCACCCTTCCCTTTTTGATTCGGATATGCTCAAGACACATGCTAGATACCTTTCCATTCTGAAACACAATTCAGTCTCCCTCTCTGAGCCTTTCCACTTACAGTACCTGTTCTCACCAGAACTCAGTGCAAATGTCCTGTTCTCAAAATGACCTTCTCTGAGCGTTCTAAACATAGCAGTACCCTTTTTGTCATGGCACCTCATCCTTTTCCTTCAGTTGTCACCCTCTGTCATTTATTTGTTGTTTGCAGGATTACTGTCTGTCTCCGGACAGACAGTAAAATCATCTGGAAAGCAGGAATCTGGTCCATCTTCCTTTCACTGTATCCACATCAATGAGCCCACTTTTCAGTACTAAACTCTCAATCAGCAAATAGAATGTGAGGACTGCTATGGGTCAGGCAGAGCTGGGTGCGGGAGGGGCAATTCAGTAACGAACACACATAAATGTCCCTGCACTTGCTGGAAGGAAAAATAACCAATGAGGAAGTAGCTCAACTTCCTTTCCCCTTCCTCTCTCCTCTGGTCTGCTGACTTTGGGCCTCCACATAGAGTCATGCTACAGGTACATGACAGCACACGATTATTCATAGCAGGACAAACCCTGCCCAGGCTTCTACATACAGTTGCACACAGAGATCCTGCCCAACTGGCCTTCAAAACAAACTGAAGCAAAAGAAAAGGTAAAGTTAGTCTGGAATCTGTAAAGTCTAAGGCATCAGTCAACCAAAGAGGGAAAAAAAAAAGAATGTAGAAGAAAGGATGAGAAGGTTAAACCACAGAAGGAAAAAAGGATTCTTTTTTTTTGGAAAGAACTGCTATGGTTGCTCGTCATCCTAGCTCTTTAAAGACGGGTACTGCCAAGCAAAGGTCATGGAGGATTTAAGTCAGGATTATGGATGCTTAGCCATAGATAAAGCAGAGCTAATCAGACAGAAAATGAAGAATTGTGTACTCATCTGGCCAATGTGTATGCTGGAAACAAAGACCTCCTGTCCCGGTGCAGTCAAGGGAAGGAAAGGGCCAGTGAGCCTGGCATCCTGCAGTTGTCGGCAGCAGCGGTCCCAGGAGCTTGCTGGGCTGGCACCCAGAGACTCTAGGATTGTGGCTACTGGCAGCCACCGGAGCCAAAGCTTGT
Organism: Dolichotis patagonum; assembly: GCA_004027295.1. NCBI lineage: Eukaryota > Metazoa > Chordata > Mammalia > Rodentia > Caviidae > Dolichotis > Dolichotis patagonum. The sequence continues at coordinate 25,584 of PVJX010017727.1, read as the reverse complement.
TGTGCAGCCCTGACTCTCAGCGCCAGGGCAGTTTTCCAAAGGTGCCTCACTGCCTGGCAGCAATTTCAGAAAGAAAAGAAAAAAGGGGGTGTGTCTACATGTGTATGGGAGGGGTTGAAAAAGCCATTTCCACAAAAATATTTTCATTGTCTCCAGTATAAAATACAGAAGTTCACAGACCTGCTTAAAAGGCTAGCAGGGGAAAAAGTATAAAGACTGTATCCCCCATTTTTTTATTAATGTATGTTTGAAATACATAATGGTTATGCAAATTTTGGGGAATTGGTATGTGTATAACACATATCCTGAAGATTTTTGATCCTTTTTATTACTTCCCTTTTAGAAGGTCATATTATTCAATGAAGACAAAATACCCAGGTATTGGAATTATGGATGATTTTTTAATTTCCTTTTGAATTAATAAATAATCTATATTGCTTTAATCCTTCAAAAAATAAAACCATTTTTCATTAAGATGAAATTAAGGCTGTAAAAGCATTGCTAGCATGAGTAGCAAACAAAACTTTATGAATTTTTTTTTTCTCATCCAATGGCAGAACTAGAGAAACTAAACTTGGGAGAAAACACTATATTCAAGAAAACAGATACCCCACCCTCACCCCATACTGGGGACTGAACCAAGGGCCTTCACACGGAGCCATATCTCCACACCTCTTTTATTTTAACTATCTGGTATTACTGTCACAAACGCAGTAGCTGTAAATACAGAAGAGCTCTACAAGTAATACTGATGATGTAAGTTTTGTGACAGTATCTCATAAAATTATCTATCTACTACTCTTAATTCTTGGCAACCTGGTTCACTATGATTTCTCAAAGCACGGCTATTTCCTGGTTGTCAAGAAGGACATCCTATTCCTCAAATTTAATTCATGTAAGAAAATACAACTTTATCTAAGGACTATACACATTCATCAGCTTGTCTACTGGTCAAATGAGCACATGGAACAGTAACGATGACAGGATGATGTGGGGCTACTGAGCTGAGGAACACGGCGAGCTCAGAGTAGCGCCAGCCAAATTCCCAGAAGCAAGGTAAACTTCAGGATTTAGGGTTTAGAAAGGTATATGAGATATGCAGTATTTTACTTAAGCCCCTAATAATTCTTTACTACTTTTACAGCAAAAATTCTCAACATTAACACTAAGTGCATATTAAAAAGATAATCATTAAAAAGCTTTACATTGCTTTAGATATGGTTTTGCTATCAGATTAAATATTTTTAAAACTTCCAGTTTTCAGCACTTTTTCGGGGTCCCAGTATCACATACAGGGGTTTTAAGCCTCTATGACTAGCATTATACTATACTTAAATTACAAACCCCTTAAGAGTTCACCCTCACGCACAGCTTTCTTTGTCCTAGGTTTAAATTATATTCAGCTTGTTAGAAAAGCAATGCTCATTCATTTACGATATGAAGACTGTGTTTCATTTTTTCAGCTGAGTGATAGGAATTTAGGCATTTGATATATTAGGTAAGCCATTCAAAAAGACATAAGAATATTCCTTATCAATATGGACAATTTTTTGTCTTTAAAAAACAAAAATTTTTAAAAGAAGAATATCTTACAGGAATAATCTTTTAAACTCAATCCAAATTTCTTAGAGTATCTTTCAACACATACAAGAACTTGACTTAAAAGAGACTTGGCCTCAGCTCCCGTTACTGTGCTCCAGCATCTATCTGCTCCACAGTGGCACAAACCCCTCAAGCATCTATCTTCCCTAAACAGCAGCAGGAATGCAGGTGTCAAGGTCCCTGGCCTCAGGAAGCACTGCTAACCTGAATATACAATCTGTACTTAGCCTGGGTGACATTTACAATAGTCTCCATTCATTGTTAGCTCTGGACTGGCAAGCCCCAGACAGACGGACACATATCAGCTCTTGGCTACACAACTGACATCTACTCACTGTAGCTCCTGTTGCAGATAAATTGCAATGTTCTCACTACCTCAGTGTTCACCAGGGAACATGAGCAGGCAGAGAGAACACAGGCAGGGGACAATTCAGCAGAAAGATACCGAGTTTTTGGAAGAAGGTAGTTCTCCAGCACTGTTTGCTCCTAAGTAAATCCCAATATTTCTTGTAGAAATCTTGAGAACACTTTGTACTTTTGAAGGGCAGAGATCTTTATAGCATTCTATACTGCCTAATTTTCCCATGCAGTATCATCTTAAATCTTCAAAACGGAGTTATAAAATAAACAAATTTATCCCCACATTACAAAGACAAGACAAAATTTACAATTGACATAAATGTCTCAAATCTAAACAGAGGTAGAAACAGAAGCAGAACTTAGGTTCTTTGCCTTTCCTTGATAGATTCAAATACAGATATTCCTCATGTAACAGCCTACCTATTTAATGACTTATGACACATCTTTTCTTTTGTACAGTTCTGTGCATCTTGTTTTATAAAACATCAAATTTTTTTGTGGAGTACACCTTATATATACACTATTGTAATTCTCGCTGATTTCTCTGTACAGTACGGTACCATATTTTTATGTTGTTATACATCAGAGTACACAGCATGTAAGAGTTATGCGAATAAAACCACAGTCATCAAGTTAGAGTTTTCTTTGAACATTTCTTTGTTCTGAATATTACAATCTACATGCTATATACAACTCTTCATTTAGCAATCTAGTTGCAGGAATGGAGCTTGTTCACTAAACAAAGCATGTTTATATATCTTACTACAGATTGAGTATCTCTAATTGGAAAAGCTAACATCTAAAATGTTACAAAATTTGAAATTTTCTGGAGCAGCATTCAAATGAGACCTTCGTTTGATTTTCATTAAGAATAAAGAGATCTACTGTATAAGAAGAACTGAGTAATTTGATAAAACATACAATTTCAATCTCACTAGAAAATCCTGTCTCATTTATAATTAAAACAGAAAAGTGCATGAGCTCCATTTTTCAGAAATATAAAACATAAAGCTTTCCAGAAAGCATGAGGACAAGAGTGTGTTCTGGTTGGTATTTTGGCGACTTAACATCTACAGTACTGACTGAAGCGAGGGAGAGACATCATCCGCGCATCGGAAAGAGCAGTGAGTCCAACAAAACAAAGGAATGAACGTGTGTGGGATGGTTATGTGCAAGGAAATGTGCTATATGTTCTAAATATGTCACCTCTTATAATTTTTATGAATATCCACCCAGTATAAGCAAAATTAAAACTAAAATATCCAGGCTCTTTCAGAAAGACAATATACCTGTAATCGCTGAAACACTCCTGACCGCAAGTTTCCAAATCCATAGTGGCACTGTGGATTCAAAGCACTTTCAGATGTCTCCTCATAGGGCGTCTGTTCAATTTCCCAGTCAAACTCTTCATCATCATCTCCTACTACTTCCTCGGAAACTTCAGAAGCACCTACATGTGTTAAATATTTTCTTTATTTAAAAGTACTGAATTTCCTAGGTATAACTAGAAGAACAAGTACACAAAAAAGTGTCCACATATGTGCACTAAATACATGTACAGGAATATTCACAGTTCCACTATTTGCGACAGTCAAAAAATGGAACCACCTCAAATCTTCATCAGTAGCAGGAAATGGAACTAATTATAGGGTATTCCTACAACAGAATACTACACAGTAGTGGACGCAGATGGGCCTCTGCTACATGGATAAACCTCACAAAAATACTGTTGGGTGAAAGTAGCCAGACAAAAAAGAACATGGACAAAGGGAGGGTGGTGGTGATCTTGAAGAGAGAGGGCAGAATAACTGGAGAAAGATACAGATGGGATTTCCACGAACATTCCAGTTTGTGACCTAACTGGTGCTTGTGTTATTTAAATCTTTGAATTGTACACTTCTGATATAAGTGCAAAAGGCTAATATTTTGCCAAAGACAAACAGTTTTAATTGGCCCAAAAATGTGGGTAGATCTCTGGTTCAGAAGGGCTATTAATGTCTTTTAATTATAACAACAAATGAGCTATTTTCACATGACCATCTTATCTTGTCATCTGTAATATTTTCTTCAGACTTACCCACCAAGCCTCTTTCTTTTGGAAACACAAACCATTCCAAGTAATTTTATTTTGATTTCCTTGCAACCACAATAAACATACCTATTTCCTCCACAAGTGGTTTAGCTGTCCTGGATTTTCTTGGTGCCAGAAGAGCAGTTAACATGTTCAGCCCTTCAAAATGCTGACCAGGAGTTTCTTTAGGCAGTCGAATGGTAAAAATTCCTAAAAGATAAATTTCTTTTATGTTTAAACACATAAAAATACTCCAAAACTTCACAAACATTGCTAAGAAATATATCTTGGCAATATATAATTCTATGTTGGAGAGCTCTGAAATTATGCCCCCATTACAGGTTAGGTGGAATTAAGTCAATAGGAAAAAACTCAAACAGGGATTTCAGAAGCTGTTACCTCTATAAGAAAGCTAAAGAATGCTTTAGTCTTACCTGATATCACCTTAACCTACTGATCTATTAAAATGCAAGTTAATACCTCACCTTAACCTACTGATCTATTAAAATGCAAGTTAAAACCAAAAAATCAAGGTAAGATAAGAGCTTAGAATTGGTCAATAGTAACTTATTTATAAAATACATTTCTGGACTGGGAGGAAAATCAGGATATCAAATCCAACAGAGCGTAGCAGTAGTTTTTAACATACACAAAAAATTGAGTAAAGTAATTATGGCTTTTCTAAAGTTTCTGTGATATCTCAAGAGATAATCTCCCTACAGTATGTACATAGCACTTCACAATTCTATCTATACACGTCTCTTCTTGCCTTCACTGGGTTTATCCACCTTATCCAGATTCCTACAAACTTATTACAGTATTTGCCGCTCTTACGCATCTTACATGCTAACTCTTTGATGTACCGAACTGCATTCCAATACAGCAAATGTAACTCAACCCAAATACTTACATATGCACAACCTCCCCAAACTCCACGTACTATCAAAATTTAGTAATTTTATTTCAATATGTAACATATTTGTAATTAAAAGCATATGTACTAGCTAGGATGGTAGTATCATTATACTTCATTATTATATCAGTTAGTCTGCATTATGAGTGAAAACTGTATCACTGAACTCTTTTATATCCCACTCTCTCTCCCTTATCCTAGTTCACCAATAAACGGTCACTGAACAAATTACACCAGAGTACACAAGGCACTCTTATTCCAGATCTAGCAACAGAGGAAAAAGCCAGTGGATTCTAGAAATGAAAAAGTTTTATGGCTAGCTAAAATGAGGGACTCATCAATCAGATGAAGAAAATTCAATTAGCTTTTAAATGTCACAATGGATCTGGCTATAATTAAAATTCAAGTTTAAAAACTGTACAAAATTCCATTCAAAAGCTTATGAATCACCCACACTTTCTACAATCAATGACCTTACACATTTTAACTTTTACTTTGAAACACCTATGGAATGTAGGGAAGTACTTCTAAAAAATGGACACAAACATTAAATTCAACCTTATTTTGAAGGACATTGTGAATACTTCAAAGAACTGAGGAAATTGTAATTGTCCAAAAATCCATGGGTAACAAGCCATGAACCAAAAAAAAGTCACAGAGCAGGTTACAACTGCAAGACATACAACGGTCCTCATCATATCTTGAAAAACTTCTATATAGATACTCTAACATGGACAATCCAAACAAAAGATTATCAAAAATTCTAAAGATGGTACCTTTATCTGCATCATAGGATCCCTGCTCACTTCCATTTTCTACAATTCTTCCAGGAAGGGTTAACCTGAAAATTTAACAAGGTCTCATGAAACACTTAAATTACAGTGCAGCCTAAATAGGCACCAATAACAGTATATATTTACCCACCCAAATCTATCAGTCATTCATAAGAGAGATTCTTAAACAACAAAATCATGCCATTTGGATGGCACTCTGGGTCATTATGGTAAGAACAATAAGCTAGACTCAAAAAGACAACACGTTTTCGCTCATAAGTGGAAGGGGGGGTACATTTTGAGATGAAAATAGAAGGGAGTCGTAGAGAAGAGGAAGAGGATCAAGGGAAGGAGAGGAAAGGCAGGATACAATGGGAAGACAATATGACAGAAGTATACTATACGCACATACAAAAACATCCCAATGAAACACATTCTGAATAATTAATATGTGCTAATTATGATGGTTGATTGATTCTGTCACCTCGAATAAGGGAAGCACAACTACACTGCCTCAGCAATTCCACACCTAGGATTTGGAAAACCCACTTGTTGCCTGGATGGTTTAAGGGGCAATGAAGAAGGACAGATCTGCTTGTGGATCTGTTTCTGCTTCTGTGGAGGAGCTCCAGTTTACACCTTCACCTTGGGTGTCTTCTCCTGGCTTCCAGCACAGACTCTTCAGCTTCCACCGCAGGCCCATCAGCCTCCTGTACGGACTCACAGGACACTGCAGTGAGCTCCCGGCCTTCACCTGAAGCCTTCAGTCTCCAGTGTCTAGACAGACCGCCCGCACTCTTCCACATTCCATTCTGGGTGGCCACTGTAAGTCAATCTTGAAGATTCTTCTATATCTGTATATCTTGATGTTATATCTGTTTCTCTAGTAAACACTGACTGATACACTAATAATTTCAAGGATAAAAAGGAAATCTTCAGCATTTCTTTCAAATTTTATAAAATGATTCCCTTCCCAACTAAGGAAGTAAAAATTAGAGATGGCTCATCTTTCTATTTACATCCTCCAGTCACCAATAAAATAGAACAGCCATCCTAAATATTAGTTATCACTACTGTTATAGTACTTTCCCTCCTAATGAACAATAGAATCATTTATGGATCTAGTTCCTCCACAGCAGGTACTCAATGAAAGTATACTAACTGGCTTCTTAAAAAAGGTTAGAAAATGGAAACAAAAAATAAAACCAACTGCCAATATAAGGTAAATTACTACTTAAAAAAGTAGCAAGCAAGAGCTTTTAACCAAATCTCATTATTACTACATAGGGATTTCCCCCTTTCCTATTTAAGGAAATGAACTGATTTCCCTACTTTCATTTATACCCTACTTTAGTAAGTCTCCCACTAAGGCCCCAAAAGAATTTTTCTAAAACAGCGATCTGATTGCCACTCTTCTATGTGAAAAACCCTCTTAGCCACCTAGCATTAACAAAATAAACTTATCATCATGGCATATCAAGTCTACTCCATACCATTCCAGACTTAAAGTCTGAATCTCTTTTCCTCCCATGCCCCACCTCCTTGACTTAAACTAAATACAATTAAGAACGAAAGACCTAGCCAAAGATGCAGGTCTTCACAACTCAGTTGCTGCTGATCAAACTACAATGAATTTTCAGAACCAAGTGCCCTTCTAAGCCCAGAATAAAGAATCAGTTAATGAATAAATTAGTTTGTTATAATAGCTACAAACACTAACTTTAGTGCCACGATCTATATTGTCTTTAATGCCATTTACCATCTATGTAACGTCCTTTGGACAAGTTAATTAAGAATCACAATACCTCATTTGTAAAAAAAAAGGGGAAATGACTGAACCTCACAGATGGTTATTGAGAGAATAAAAGAATGCAGACTTACTGACTGGTAGAGTAAGCAAGCAGTCAGAAAATGTGAGTTATTATTACTCTCGTACCCTAAATGCTTTGCAGGTATAGAGCTAAATTCTTACTGTGTAAGAGTAAAGTTATAGCTGGCAGTGGTGGTGCACACCTGTAACCCAGGGAGGCAGAGGCAGGAGGATCACAAATTTAAGACCAGTCTGGACAACTCAGTAACTTAGTGAGACCTTGTCTAAAAAAGAAAAAGCAAAACACAAAAACAAAACAAAAGTGCACTGGAACTCAGTGCAAATACCTAGGAAAAAAACTGACACAAAACAGAACAGAGCAGAGAAAGGAAAGCAAAGGAAAAGAGAAAGAAATCAATCAGTTGCTGAATCAATCATGTTTATAGACCTGCCTTTCCAGAAAGATTCTCAATTCCTCAAGAAGAGGATCCAGATTTTATTTATCTTTGCAACACAGTAGCAAATTGTATTTTCAAAGATCACCATCTCACATCACTAATGGCAACCATGGAGTCTGTGTCACCTCCCCTTAAAATTCAGCCAGCTTCTGGGAGTGTTTCAATCAATGAGAAAAAGCAGAAATATAATTCTCTGCTTTCTGTAGCCAGCTTATAAAAGGTGACACAGATTCTGCCTTGCTTGCTGGATACTTGCTTTTGAAAACACCAGTCACTCTGTTTTCACCTGAACTTTGCCTAAAGAAACACAAAACAGACCAAGTACTAAAACTACATAGGGCCAGGAACTACAGCACACACCTGGAGTCTCACCTATTTGGGAATCTGAGGCAGGAAGATCACCTGAGCCCACAAGCCTGAGACTGGCCTAGGCATAACAGTAAGATGGGATTTAGCTCAGTAGCACAGCACCTGCCTGCCTGGTAAGTATGACATCCTGAGTTAGATTCTCGGTACCAAAAAAAGCCATGTAGGTAGGCCCTCATATCATATGAAGAAAGGTGTCCAACCAGTTACTTTAGCCCTTATGTTACATTCCAAGTCTAGATATCATTTCATCACAGTGGCATTAGAATCTTTAAGCCACAAGAGCCTAGGAATTTTGACTGTGTCAGCCTCAGGGGCTCAAGGAGGCTCAAGGGAGATTTTCCCAGGTGAGGTCCTAAGGTAAAAGAACTCACGTGTGCAAAACATCAGCAACAACAGCAGGCAGCACGGAGCACAGCAGAATCCAAGAGCAAAAGCCACCTGTGTCTTTACTGTATAATTCTTACACAGGTTGTTATCTCATATTCACATTCTTGTATAGTACCATAACCAGTGCATGCATGTTTGCCTGCGCTGAGTTATGGTTACATAACTGTATCCTGCTGCACACCTGCACTAGACAAGTGAGGGCACGACCTCAGGTGTCCTTAGATGCCCCTGAGCTTTGAAGTAGTCTGAGTGGTTCCCCAAAGCCTGCTCTTACCAAATTCCTTCTCCACAGAAGCCACAGCAGATAACAAAATCACTGTTGCTGTTTTACAAAATTCAGTTTGGGGCCAAGGATATAGCTTAGTGGCACAAGTGCCTGTCTGGCAAGCACAAAGTCCTCAGTTCAATTCCCAGTACAAGAAAAAAAAAAAATGTTTCTTACATCACTCAGTTTGGTTATTCAGCAGAAGATAACTGGTACTTGGAACCTTCAGTAAAAAATAGTGCAATAGTCCACCCTTATTCATTATTTCATTTTCTATGATTTTAGTTACCTATTCAAGGTCCAAAAATACACTACAAGATATATTTCTGAAAATAAGGAGATTACATTCATAGAACTTTTAGCACAGTGCATTTTATAATTGTCCTATTGTTTTTACTGTGCCTAATTTATAAACTAAATTTCATCTTAGGTATGCAAGCAGAGAAAAAATACAGCATATTCCGGATTCAGCGCCACTCATAGTTTCAGAGGTATCTACTTGCAATGTTGGCAGACCTATGGCAGGTGTACTATAGAAGGCTGTTTCTAACAGTGAAAGCTCTAAAAGAACTGCCATCACTGCACTATAGGTAGCTCTTCAAACATATCCCCCATACAGGAGGGTAGATTACTGTTGTAATCAGGGTTTGCAAGGGAATAGATTTACTGTAGGACACATGATTTATAGGATTATTTTATAATATTCACCCAAAAAGTAAAATGCAAAAGAGTGCAAGAGATCTGTCCACACACTAGAGACCCAAGGTATTCCACTGAGGGCCTGGATTCCATGGCAATGTCATGCCCAAATGCAGTTGAAGACCTAGCACCATGGCAATGTCTCATGCCAGTGGGTTCCACCTATCTGCACTGGGAAGGCCGAAAGGTCAGCGGTGGAAGCCAGAAAGTCTGCACCACCAGGATAAAGGATCTGTGCCAGCAACCTGAGGGACCTGCACTAGAACCAGGAAGCAATGCTCAAAGTAAGGACCAGAGCTCCCCCAAAGTGAAACACAGCCATCCTCAGTGACAACAAGGTCCTGAGCTCCTCCGATGATGGTTTTCATATCAGGGAAACCAGTATGACAAGCTTCTCCAGGAGAATCAACAGCACACCATCCTCCCCTCCAGTACTCCTTTTATGCTGCTGGCAATAAGCCTTAGCTGGGCCTTTCACACCCAGAACCACACTGATTCAGTTCAGCTGCCTATTACAAGTTGACCAGTAGTTAATTCACTACAACTGTGTATATAACTTGATGGGTTAAGTTAGGGCCTGAGGGTGGTTCAAACACAGTGAAGAAATTAGTATTGTACAATACTTGGTTTGCAAATGGCAAGGGGACCAAGAGATGGAAGGAGCATGGAAAATTGGAGGGACAGAGGATGAAGAAAGAACTAAGATGTGTTATGTACATGTACCAACTCCCCACAATAAATGTAATCATTATGCACTGCAAACACATACTAACAAAAATAAAAATTTAAAAAGTACTTAAGAAGGGTAAGTGGGTGCTACTCCTGAGGAAAATTGGGAAAACGAGTTTTTTTTTTAACTTAGGGAAATACAAGCGATTGGCGATGCTTTAGGAAGAATAACCTAGCAGAGACCTCTGTAGAATGCAGCCAAGAGCAGTGTCCATCAGAAATTGCTGTCAAACTTAACAGAAGCACATAGCGCACTACAGGCTGCTCACTTGTCCATCTCATTGAAAGTGACCTGAGTTCGTGCTATGTCTTGTACTTATGGTTCTGTAAGAAGAAAGATCGCAATAGACAAATGCTGTCCACTCTCACAGAGACTTGGAGAAAACCACAACGAAAGAGCTAAACCAAACCGTGGAGTAGCAGACAGCAGGAAGGCAGGTCTGTCAAGGGGACCAAGGAAGAGTGACACTTTTAGGAACCACGCGCACGCAGCCAAGAGGTCGACAAACAGAATGTAGACTGGAAGAATGTAAGTCGCCGCGGAGGTCAGCGCGCGCGGTGCTCGTGGAGGAGAGAAGCCGGGAGCTCGATCGCAAAGCGTTAGGAAAAAAAAATAGGAAGGATTCAGAACTCGGGCGACAGAGCGTGCAAAAGTGACACGGTCTAGACGTCACGTTGCGAGGTGGTTCTGAAAACTCTTTAACCAGAGGCTCAAGGTTTCGGAAGAGAAGGAGCTTCTGTAGCAGGCAGGATGCACGCCTGGCAAGGTCACTTTGTCACGGCCAAAGCCACGGAAACCTCCGTTAAATCGAGAACTGTTACCTCACACTTTCGTCTACCTCAATAAGCATGAATGAACGGACGGATGGATAGATGAATTAATGATTTCCCTCCCCTCAGATGCTCTCCCATCACCAGACACCTGGAACTCGCCTGAGAAAGTACGGCTTGGCATAGAATTTGAAGTCGACCCCCTCGAAGTAGACATCGAACTCCGAGACCCGGGCGTAGGGCAGGCGGATGGCAACGGTCAGAAAGTCGGAATCCTGGCTGAGGTCGAACGCGGGGGTCAGCATCGCTGCGCCGCACAAAGGTGTCTTAGCGACACAAACTCTCCACGAAATCCAAAGCACAAGTACCAGCGTGGTTAACTCCGGCGCTTCCGGCTCGAAGAGGAAGTGCCTGCGCGTGGAGCCGGAAGTCCAGCCCCACGCCGATCTCCTTGGAGACTGGACGCTTTCGATGGGGGAGCGGAGCTTGAGAACAGTGGGAAAGAGTGTGTGGCAAGCGGTTCTTGGAAAAAGGCGTTTAACTGAGAAATTTTGAAATAACTGGAACCAGAACTCACCTTACACGCAGAAAGCATGTATGGAGGTTCTTAGAGGTGGTTTTAACGGGGTTGGTATTGCAGATAGTCAAATGAATTTGAATCCCTTCTCAGCCATTTTCCTTAGGAAATTTCAAAACTTCTCTCTGATTCTGAAATCTCCTCTATAAAATGAGTAATTTAGGTTTATAGAGATGCCATAAAGATAAAATGAAATTATGCACGTATAGCTCTGACAACGTACCTGGCAAGTTGTCAGCTCAGCGCTCCGCGCTGGAGCAGATACTGCGGTAGCCTGCCCTGTCCACATCTACGTGCCCCCGCCCCTTCTCTCCCCTTCTTAACTCCTTAGAGTTTTCTCATTAACAGAGCATACCTCCACTAGTCACGTCTAATAATGCGCCCTACAAACTCCAGAGAAAAATGCTTTTAATGAGCATAGGCAGTGTATTTTAAAATCATGAATTTTACAGTGATCATTATCCAGAACATTTGGCTCTTAAAACAGCGTCAGCACCTAAACTGACAAATTGCAACCCTTCTGTTTTTCTTCCGTTTTCTTTCTCACTTATCTTCTTACACTTGTTAGAGACTATTTTTTCTTTCTTCTTTGTCCTCTCTGCATTTGCTCCCTTTACCCTCTATTGCTTGTACTTGCCCAATGCCAGTCTCCCGCCAATCTTTCTCTTCCATATTCCCTTGGACTTCTTTGCCTCTAGCTCATTTTATTTTCTGTTATTCCATCAGTAACTAGCTTGATGCAATTGTGGTATTTTCCCTGATGTTAAATATTAGTGGGGAAAGGTTGAAAATTGTCTTCTAAGAAATGTAGACTACTATATAATTTCAAAAGCTTTTTTGTGATTTTAAGGAAACACTCTTGAAACAATTGATTCAGATTAAAATATTAACAGATGCTGACATGAACTGAATACTTACTATATGCTAGAACTCCAGCAAGCCCTTTATATAATTTCATTTTCCTTTCCTAACAGCTCTCTGAAGGTTTTATATTCCCTTCACTTGCTCAGAATTGTAGAGTTCGCAAGCAATTTTGTGAAAAATGAAATCCAAACATGTATGGTTTCTGTATCTAAACCACTACAGAGTTAATTCCCTCTGAAAAAACCACTTATCCCTTTGTTTCACAATCTGAGGCTGGCTGCCTGATTTAAAGCACAGTGATCCTTACAAATAACAGGCACTCAAAATTGACACAGAAATTGATGTTGCGCTAGATTTAGTAAAGCTCTTGAAAGGTCCCTTGACATAGGCCTCTGGCTAAATTATTCCAAATTATCTTCTCTAGAAAGAAGCTTTACATCTACCAGAGGACTTCATTCCTATAGGTCACAAGCATTAATATTTTTAAATTATTAATGCCAGCAAATTAACAGAAATAAGCTATGCTATCTGCAAGGAAATTCCAATTAAAAGTGCTTTATGCTGTAGAGCTGCACTTAACCTGGTTACTTCATTTTTGTATTTGGCAACACACACAACCACAACACAGAAAAACAGATAATATGGTATAATGCGCAGTGCTGCTATTATTTATAGGAAATACATATTACACCTGCTATATAACAAAATAGCGGTAAATAAAATGAGGTTTTGTTGTTTGGAGGAACATTTTTAGTTTCTTTTGTTTTTGTTAGTAATATTTATAATCCTTCTAGCTACCATTGGAGACATACTTTTTACATACATTTTTAAGTACTCTGTGACTTTAAATGTTTAGAGCCACTTTACGTGGTGCATTATCACATGAAAGAATGTATTTATCTACTATGACTTTTTTTACTTTGATACATTTTTGAGACATAGCTGTATGGACTCATAGATCGAATTTACTGCCTCTATCTGTATACAAGCATTGCTTCAGAATAAAGACATTATTCTTGGAATTTTATGTTAACTCTGATTTAAAGCAGAAAAACAGACTGAAATTTTTCATAATTTTTGAGCCAAAGAGTACAACATTAAATTTTTATTATTCTATTTCTTTAAGTCTTACTTTTGGTGCTGAGCGTGGTGTTATACTCCTGTAATCCCAGCACTTGGGAGGCTGAGGCAGAAGAATCATTTGCAAATTCAAGACCAGCCTGGGCTACAAAGTGAGCCCAAGGCCAGTCTGAACTGTATAGTGAGACTCTCTCAAAAAGACAAAAAAAAAGTCTTACTTTTGGGTGACCTTTCCTGCTGATTTTTTTATTACATTAAATTGGTTCTTCTTAGGTTTTAATTATTATCCATAAGCTTCAAAATTAAGTGCTAAATAAGAATAGTTTCTAAATAATTCTAATTTAAGCTTCCTTACCAAGTTTCTAGTCTTTTAGTAGTGAAATACTCTTTGCTTCCAGAAGGTGGCGTGCCACTGGAAGCTAAGGCCATTCTCCCTCAACAGTTTTAAGCTGAGTTTTAAATTGAAAAATACTTTCCTGAATAAGCTATGTATAACTCTTGGTATAGTCAAGGGTTGCAAGGAGAACAATTACATACAGAACACATAATTTATAGTAGTATTTTATGCTAGTCACCCAGTCAAATACAAGAAGTGCAGGAAGTCTTACACACACCAGAGACCTAGAGAATCCAGCCAAGGGCCTAGATCCCATGGCAATATCCTGCATGAGTTCAGCTGAAAACCTAGAGCCCATGACAATGCCTCCGACGAGTCCAGCTGGAGGCCCAGAGCCCACGACAAAGATTCACGCAAGTCTGCTTCACAGATCTGTGCTGAGAAGGCCCAAAGGTCAGCAGTGGAAGCTAGAAAGTCTATGCCAGCACGGTGAAGGATCTGTGCCAGCGGGTTGAAAGTTTTTTTTTTGTTGTTTTTTTCCGGTACTGGGGACTGAACTCATGACCTTGCGCTTGCCAGGCAGGCACTTAAGCCATTGAGCTAAATCCCCAGCCCCCGGGTTGAAAGTTTTACACTGGAACCAAGAAGTGACACTCCAAATAAGGACCAGGGCTCCCTGAAAAGTACCACAACCATTTTCAGTGACATTGAGGCCCCGAGTTCCTCCAATGATGAGAATAGCCAAGTACATGTCAGGAAGCCAGTGTAACAAGCTTCTCCTAGAGATTAAACAGCACACATCTTACCCTCTGGAGCCAGGAAGTGATGCTCAAAGTAAGGGCCAAAGCACCCCCCAAGTAAACTTCTGCCATTCTCAGTGACAATGGCCAACTTTGTATCAGGAGAGCCAACATGCCAAGTTCCTCCAGGAAAACAAAGAGCTCCAAACAACACTTAGGAGAACCCTCAGTGCTTCTCACTTCCTCTTTGTCTCCTTTTTATGCTGGCAGATTTCCTCAGTTGTGCCATCCATAAACAGCACTATGTTGATTCAGCTCAGCTGGTGTTTAAGCTGACCACCAGTTTTTAATCCACCACAATTCTCTTCCACCCTCTGAGCCATTGTTTTGGAGGTGGTGGACTCTTAAACAGGACTTGCAAACTACACATTAAGCACTGTTATTATTTGTATAGAGAACTTTTCAGATTCTTACTCAAAGAACTATGTGAATTTTTTTAAACAAAAACACTGTCATAACTTATATCCAGACCATATAAAGAATTGAAAAACATCAAGCTCCCCAAATTCAAAGACCCTCTCCAAAAATGAGCATTAGAGATGAACACACAGTTCTCAGATGAAGATATACAAATGGCAAATAAATACATGAAGAAATGTTCACCATCACTGGTCATTCAAGAAATGCAAATTAAAACAGCATTGAGATTTCATCTCACTCTGGAAAGCATGGCCACATCAAGAAATCGACAGATAACAAATGCTGGCAAAGATGCGGGGGAGAAAGGAACACTGCTCCACTGTTGGTGGGAGTGCAGACTGGTGAAACCACTGTGGAGGTCCGTATGGAGATTCCTCAAAAAAACTAGGATTGGAAGTTCCATTCAATCCAGCTATTCCTCTCCTGGGTCTTTTCCCAGAAAAATTGGAAAGATCATGTCACAGTGATATATGTGCACTCATGTTCATAGCAGCACAATTTGTGATAGCTAAATCTTGGAAACAATCAAAATGCCCATCAACTGCAGAATGAATGAAAAAAAAAGTGGTATTTTTATATAATGAAATACTACTCAGCTATAAAAAAGGATGATCTTGAGGCCTTTATAGGTAAATGGAGGCAATTTGAGAATATCTTTATTAGTGAAATAAACAAGACTCACATTAGTAACTATCACATTGTCTCTCTAGTATAAAAAATAATAAAAACTGACAGAATAATGGGATCCAAAAAGTATAATAGATAATTGTAAAAGTGAAAGGGAAGGAAAGTGTTCTAAAGGATATAACAGTATGTATAGTGTGTAAGATAGATGGCCATATTACTAAATTTCTGTTAGATCATTGAAAAAATACTATCATACTCTTTAGTTAAAAAATATAGTTTAGTTTTTTTGTTTTTGGTGCCAGGGATCAAACTTACAACCTCACGCTTGCCAGGCAGATGCTTGTGCTGCTGAGCTAAATCCCCAGCCCCTATAGTTTAGTTTTTTCACTTAACTAAACTACCTTGACTATTTGACTACATTTTTGTTATGAATATGTTTATCCATAAATGTACCTTTATTATTTATTAATATTGTAAGTCAGAGTACAAAACTGAAGTTGATGTTTCATTTAGAAAAGAGAAAAAAATGAAACTAATACTAGAATCATAAGCATAAATTACAAAACTAAAATAACAAAAAGTTAGATTATAAACTAGATTACATAATTTGAATATATATATGTATATTTGCATGACAGTAGTAAATACGTTGGGATTACACAGTCTGAGTTTTTTATTCCAAGCTATAAGCTACTCGTAAGAGGGCTTAGGTGAATTCAGGAATAGCCAACAGACAAATGTAGGACTGTTAAAGGCGTTCAAGGAATGGTCCAAACAGGATGCCCAAAAGTCCAAAAGTCTGATGATGATGAATTCTTCAATGGCTTTCAAAACATTGTATTCATGAAGCGCTTGTAAAAACTTTTTCTAGTCATTAATTCCTAAATGTAGTGTAATAACTATTAACATGTTGTTTACATTGCATTAGGTAATATAACTAATCCAGGTTATTTAAAGCAATGGTCTTCAACCTTTTTGGCCCTAGTGACTTGTCTTAGAAGACAACTTTTCTGTGGCTTGGAGGAGAAGGGCTCAGGGTGATTCAAGAACATTACATTTATTTTTATTATTATTACATTGTAATATGTGGTGAATTAAGTGTACAATTTACCATATTTCAGAGTCATGGGAATCTCAGAGCTCATTCTCCTCTAACTAGATTGTTCCTTCTGGGGGTGATGGGGGTGATGGGGGGGTGACTCCCCGAACTGTAGTGCTTACATCCACTCTATTCCCTAATCTTGTCATGGTTACTGTCACTGCAGAAAATCCTGCTTCACAAAAATGTGTTTTTGAAGCAATATCAGGATATTCTACCTTGACTTTAATCTAGAACATATGGACATTTAAGTTGTCTCAAACATAATTTTAAGGCCCCTGACATTTGCAAGTTCAAGCATTTCATCCTCTCCTAGCATGGACAAGGTTAATTCACCTGGCTTATTCACAAAAGGATCACAGATCCCTTCCTTGTTTTGTGGTTGAGAAGTAATGTTCAAATGCTTCTGAAAGCCGAGATAGGTGATCATGTACCAATTGAAAGAAAGAAGGTCCTGACTCAGTCTCTTTCAAAATTTCTGCCGTTATTTGAAACATGTAAAAAATTGGAATGTTTGGCCAGAGATATAGCTCAGTGGTGGAAATGCCTGCCTGGCAAACGCAAGGTCCTGAGTTCAATTCCCTATACTCCCCCCCGCAAAAAAAATTGGAATGTTCACTTGTCACCGCTGTAATTCCAGTTTGACTTTGAATGCATCCACTTTATCTGCCAACCTCAACACATTTGTCATTCTCCCTTGAAGTGACAGATGGAGTTTTCTGAGCAGGTTGAATATGTCATATGGGTAAACAAGTTTTGAGACCCATTCTTTGTCACTGAAATGGGCTGCCAGCGGTGACTGTTTTTCTAAAAGAAATCTCTGGAGTGTCTCTCATAACTCAAAAACTCTGGGCCACAATCTACCTTTAGAAAGCCATAGCCTGTGAGAGAGATGTGTGCTCTGCATCCATCTCCTCACAAAGCTACATGAACAGATATGAGTTAAAGGCGTGTACTGTAATGTGGTTGGCAGTTTTAATCATATCCTGAAAAACATCATTAAGTTGAAGTGGCATTTTTCAGCTAAGCTGCATTTCTCTATAGATGACACAATGCATATGTTCATATTCAGAAGTGACCTCTTTAACCCAAGTAGTGAAATGAGAAAGCCATCCAGTCAAGACAATGGTTCTACCTATAATATACTGACACAAAAGGTTGCATAATCATTCAAAGACTTGAATATTTGTGCATGTGACATATCTTCTTGCATGTTCTCCTGAAAAATACACAAAAACAAGCACTGTTGCATTATTTTCAGGATTGGTAGACTTGTCAACCTGGATTGGGTACCGCAGTGACTCACTAATGCTCTCTAACAACTGTACGTCAATATGTTCTTCTTTCATCAGTTTGTCTCACTATGGCACTAGTCTAAAGAGGAAGACATGCCAAGTTTTGAATTACAGCCTTTCCTAAAAGTTCATGACAGATGCCCTTACCAACAGGTAGGATTGACTTGTCATCAAAAGTAAAGGACTTCCTAGCATTAGTAATGCAATTAGCCACTAAGCATGATGCTCTCAGTGCAGACAAATTTGATGAAGTGGGCACTTTGAATAATTGCTTCTGTTTCTTATGTTCACATTGTTTTCTTTTGAAAAACCCCAAAGTTTTGTCTTTTAATGCAGGGTGTTTGGTGTCCAGGTGGGAAAGCCGTTTTGTAGATTTTGTGACTTCACTGGATAGCTATCATATACAAAGCAGGGTTGGATGTGAATCACCTATTGACATTCCATAACTGAAGTAGGGTTTTTGAGTTCTCTTTGAAATGCAGCCTTCTTTTTGTTGGCAGTCTTAGTGTCTCTTGCTGTCTCATCACTAGGGCTCTCCCTGTTTTCAAAGCAGCTCTCTGGTGATGTTTATTTTTTACTCATTTTGGCTAGGATTAGCTTGTGGGCTTACCAAACCTTGGCTGAGACTGAGACAGTGTAGGAAAGAAGTACAGATAAAAGTGGTGAATAAAATAATGGGCAGACCACACATGGACTAAAATAAGTATTAGATTCTGTGTTAAAGTCTACCACCAGATGCAACTGTACAACTGAAGTACATTAACTCACTTGCCACAATAAAACCTGCCACTGAATGCATCTTGTCACTTGCCATTCACTGATAGAGTTTTGATATAAGTCCGATTTATGATAGTTTCTATACTGTCAAACCTCTCTGCTAATATTTATACTTTCAGTCACTCCCCAGTGCTAACATTATGGCTTCAGCTCTACCTCAAATCATCAGGCATTAGATTCTTACAAGGAGTTTTCACCCTGGATCTCTTAAATGTGTCGTACACACAAGGGTGCTTGTTCTTATGATTCTTATGAGACTGTAATGCCCAACTGTACCAACAAGAAGCAGAGCTCAGGGAGTAATATGAACAGTGTAAGTGGCTATAAATACAGATGAAGCATCCACGCATAGGGGTGCATGCCTGTAATCCTAGCACTCAGGCAGGAGGATCACTGCAAGTTCGAGGCCAGCCTGGGCTACATAGTGAGCTCAAGGCCAGCCTGAACTACATAGCAAGACCCATAATGTACTGTCTCAAAAAACCAAACAAACGAAAAAACAAAAAAACTGCAGATGAAGCTTTGCTCAGCGGCCTACTGCTCACCTCCTGCTGTGTGGACTGGTTCCTAAAGATCACAGATGTACATTCTGTGTCCTTGGGATTGGAGACTCCTAATTTAAAGTATACCAAGACAATATGAATAGGTTGTATGCAAATACTGCACTATTTTATATAGGTGATGAGCATTGGAAGATTTTGTTATTCATGGGGCATCTGGAAATAATTGCTGCATATACAACACCATACATGAATCATACAGGCATATGAAGTCAAAAAAGCCAGATCCCCCCCAAAAAAGGCGAGATCCAAGGTAGTATATACTAGATGTTTCCATTTATATGAAAGTCAAAAATAAACAAAAGTAGCATATAGCCATAAGATGTCAGAAGATAGGTGCTGAGAATTTGGTTTACATCATGATTTGGATGGGAGTTGTAGTACATAAAAACTCATATAGCCATATATTTAATGTTTATGTACTTTATATAATAACTCAGTTTTTTAAAAAATCCTTCACTGACTAGACAGCAGTAAGAAAACCCTGGATGCTGGAGAAATAGGCTGCCTCTGGCTCACAGCTGTCTTTCATACAGAGCATTGCCCTGGGCTGCACAGAACTACCTTGTTCCCTGTGAGGGCTAACGTGGCACACAAACTCAACTCCTTGATTCAAATAAGACAACTCTCACAAGCATGTTACACACGCCAGTGGGAAAAAAGAAAGCTATCCTAACTCTAGAGCTCCCTCTAGAATTAACTAAGGCCTTGGTTGCAATTTTATCATCCAGTCCCACCTTCCTCTTCAAGAGCATCTCGTCAAACCATTTGCTCTGTTTGGAGTCTGTTTCCAGAAGTCCTATTTAAAATCTTGTCTTAGTTACTTTTCTCTCTTTGCTGAGACAAAATACTTGACACCCAAAGTAGAAGAGGAAAGGTTTATTTAGCTCACAGTTTATAGAGGATGGCATGGCAGGGAGCATCACAGAGGAGAAACAATTCATGGCAGGCAAAAGATTGAAAGATCAAGCAAGCAAATAGTGACAAAGCTCCAACCATAGCTCTTTCTGTCCCTTATATCTTACCCAAGCTACCAGCCCAGGGGGTTGAGGGTAGCACTCACACCCTTAATCCTAGCATTACACTGAAAATCAATCCCAGAGTCCTTGACCCCAGCAGAACAAACCCTAGCTCCAGCCACTTCCAAAAAGCCCCACCTTTAACCACACAAGGCTTTGGGGGGATATCTAGATACAAGCCATAACAAATACTGTCTTGGTTCTGGGGTGTTATTCAATGGAAGAGAATATGCTTAGCATGCATGAGGCCCTAGGCTCCATTCCTAGGTACCACGAGAAACAAAACCCAAACAAGTTACCTGTGCTATAGATCTTCTCCACAGTCAAATTTCCAAAAGAAACTTCAATGTCTTCTTGATTATCCTACCATTTCTTCCCTGAGGAGTCTTAAAACCATGAGTTTGCCTGGGTTTTAAAAACTTACTGCTAGTTTGCTGAATGCCTCTATGCATGTGTACACGCGCGCGTGTGTGTAGTGTGTGTGGGTGTGCATCACATGTGGGGTATTAGGGATGGAACCCAGGACTTTGTGCATTCTGAGAAAGTGCCCTACCACCAAACTGCACTCCTACTACACTAAAAGCCTTCTTGAGTACTTCAGCCACCTGAGCAAAAACTCATCTTATGGTAAACAACAAAAATATGAGCTCTACGTACAAGAAAAATGAGTCCGTCTGCAAACTGAAACTATTTCTGTTGACTAAACATAGAGTAAATTCATTATAGGTGCTTCTCTGTGAAGCTAAAATAATGTAACTAGCTTATTTTATACTGTTTTCCCAGGAGAGTTCACATTAGTCACTTTTTTCTGAAATAAAGACAAATCCTTTCAACAAGATACTCAGATATTTAAAATTCAGGTAGCAATTATACTATTGTCAGTTGAACATAATCAAAACACAGCTTTAGCTCCCTCTGATCTTGTTTTGCTGTTTACTGCATTACACTCTGGTTTTTGCATATTCTCTGCAAATGTTCATTCATCCTTTTTTGCTTATACTTCCTTTCCTACACTGACATTTTCTTTGTTTCATGGCAATTTTTTAATGATTTATTTTTCTGCCAAACAGGTTTTGTTTACTTATTTGTTTTTGATGGTCATTTCAGTTTTAGCAGGTTTTTGGTTGGGTTTTTTCAATCATAATTCATATTCAATATATTCTCTCCTTAGATGAGACATGATGAAATGTGAAAATTTAGACTTAGGCTTTCCTAGTTTCAGAAGGTGTCACCCTACAGGCCAGCGACAGAATGAATATTGTAGAGCCAGTTGCCTCCATTACTGTGGTTTATGGAATACATATTGTGCATTTTATTCATTTCAGAAATAACGGTTGGGTTTTTCCCTTTTTCTCTGTGTAACATTGCTACCAAGACATGATAGATCAGTGGTATAAATTAAGTCAAAAAGAATATCTGATATTTCTGGGTTGCTTATTTTAAATAACCCATTTTCCTAAGTGATTGGCAAGCAATATCATATCATCTACCTATTTTAAGTTCTACAAGGAAAGTGCTATTGTATTACCCTCCACCATTGTGCAAATGAGAAATCTGAGACTTCCAGAGGTAAAGAGACTGACCTTCAAATCACACAGCTAGTGAGACTACCTATAGTCTCCAAACTATTACCTATAAGATACGGGCTTTCTGGGTATAGTGGCTTATGCCTGTAGTTCTAGCACTTGAGAGACTGAGGCAACAAGTTTGTCATAAATCTGAGGCCAGGGTGGGCTACATAGTGAGTTTAAGACTGGCCTGAACTATGAAGCAAGGTTCTGTCTTGAAAAAACAAAACAAAACAAAAAAAACCCCACAGGCTCCTGTTCTTAATGCTCTGGGGAAAAGGAGAGAATAAGAATAATAAATGATTAAAAACGATTTGTACTTCAAAAACTTTCGATATTAGTTACAAAAATAAGGCATGAATTAGTAGTCATGATAGCTAAATACTATTTCCAAAGACATTTCCATCACACACCAATCCTTCCAACAACCATGTCCTGCTGTATTACTTCCCATAATGCACCCAGATTGGCCAAGTGGAGCCAGGTCACAGAAGACTGCAGCTTCCAACCTGGACTCTTGGTGTGTGTGCTCCATCATGTAAGAAATCCAGCCACCCTGAGGTCGCCATGCTGTGGGGGCACCCAGCGTAGGCACACACAGAGACAGGTGTTTCAGCCATCCCAGCCTAGGTGCTGTTGGCATCAGCAAGGAATGTATTTTGGATATTTAAGCCCCCCAGATGCCATGTGGAGGACAGGGGACAAAAACAAACTCCAGATCATGGCCCCATCCCAGTCATCTGAGGTGCACAGTGGAGGTTCCAGTTAGATCTGATAATACACAATCCATCCCTCTCACACTGCCCTTGTGCTGGCACCAATTCCCATTCATAGAGTTGTGAAAAACAACCAAATGGCTGTTGCATTAACTCCATAGATTTGGCGCAAGTTTATAATACAGAAATTGATAAATGAAACTGGTTAAAAAGTAACAAAGAACATACAAATTGTCAGAGATCTAGAGATAGAGAACTGCTGGAGGCTGGAACAATTACAAAAGTATCATTTCTGATAAGAACGTCTGGGGCTGAACAAAGGTTCTGGGGAGAAGTGCAGATAAAGGGAGCAGGTCAGGGTCACCTTATCTGTTGTGAAGGCACCAAGGTCTGAGACAACAGGACTGGAAAGGAGTCTGGCACAAGTTGGTGAGGGTGGTTGATGCCAAGGAAAATAACTCTACAGCTGAGCAGGACTATCAAAACCATCTAGCACAGCCCCACCCCCACTTCCCCCACAGATAAGGAGCTGAAAGCTAGAGAAGCTGAGAAGTGATTTGGCAGGCTGATGCCCTGGCTGGGGCAGACAGGAACCCTCAAAGCTTAGCCCCCTCGTTTCGTTTCTTTAGGAAACCACAGATGGTAAGGGGAAAGGGGTCACTGTCTGGGGTCTAGATCAAAGCAGACTTTCTCCTCCGGCATCAGAAACCCTATGCCATATCCGTCCTACATGTTTGTAAATCTGAGATAGTGTTTTGTACTTCACTGAATTTTGTTCAGTTTTGGTACTGGGGATTAAACCCAGGCCTTTGCATTGAGCTGTGCTACCAGCACCCCGTCTTCACCCTTTCAGATGTTTTATTTTGAGAAAAATTCGCACTAAATCACTAAGTTGCTCGGGGTTGGGCTTGAACTGCCAATTCTCCTGCCTCAGCCTCACAAGGTGTGATGGTAGTGTTTAAAGTCAACTTCTTAATTTTGTACCTATAAAGTCTCACAAAAGCTATCTACAAACTCAAAACTCAAAACCATCTCCTTCCATTGTCTTTCAGTTCTTTTATAATTTTTGCTTGCATTTTTTATTCCATTTGAATGTATTTTGCTTTTTGGGTTTTCCCCCTAAGGTTAGGGATTGAACCCAGGGATCTG
Organism: Dolichotis patagonum; assembly: GCA_004027295.1. Taxonomy (NCBI): domain Eukaryota; kingdom Metazoa; phylum Chordata; class Mammalia; order Rodentia; family Caviidae; genus Dolichotis; species Dolichotis patagonum. The sequence goes on along the minus strand of PVJX010017727.1, from coordinate 1,489 downwards.
AACATGCTGGGCAAGCGCTTTACCAAAGAGCTACATCTCCAACCCGATCCTGAATGAATTCTGGCATTTGTTTACCTCATGTTCCTCCCTCACTTTAAAAATAAAGCAAAACAAAACTCAAATCTTTCAGTCTCTGAACTTGCACCAATTCTCCACTAGATTTTTAAAAAAATGACTTTATGGGGTATAATTTACAATTCATATATTCACTCTATTTTAAGTGAAGGATGTAGTGATTTTTAGTGTGGAGTTATGCAGTCAACATAATCCAGAACATTTTCATCACACCAATAAAATCTGTCTGGCCATTTACATTAACCCTGTTCCCACCCAAACTGCAGGATTCTAACATACTGTGTCTTCAGGTTTGCACTTTCTGGACATTTTATATAAACATAATCATATACTGTGATATTTTGTGTCTGGCTCCCTTCACCTGGATAAATGTTTTGGAGTTTGCCCGTGTTGCAACATGTACCAGTAGTTCGTTCCCTTCATTGATGAACACTATTCCATTGCTATGGGTGCACCATATTTTGTTTCTCTGTTTACCAGCTAAAGCACAATTGGCGCATTCCCATTTGTCGGGTGTTGTAGTCAGGGGTTATACACAGAACAATTAGAATCAGGACATGAAGTTTATAATACTATTTTTATGATGGTCACCCAGAGTTAACACAAGAAAATGCAGGAAATCTATCCACAACACCGAAGACATAGAATATTTAGTCAAGGGCCTGAATCCCACAACAATGTCCCACATGAGTCCAGATGAAGACCCAGAACTCATGACATTGCCTCCCATGAGTCCAACTGGAGGTCTAGAGCCCACAGAAGGACTCACGCCAGTCTCTTTTACGGATCCGTGCTGGGAAGGCCCAAAGGTCAGGGGTGGAAGCTAGGAAGTCTATGCCAGCAGGGTGAAGGAGTTGTGCTGGTAGGTTGAGGGTTCTATGCTGGAGCTGAGAAGTCATACTCACAACAAGACTAGGGCTGTCCTGAAAAGCACCACAGCCATCCTCAGCGACATGGAGGCCCCGAACTCCTCCAACGACAAGCACAGTTGAGCACATGCCAGGAAGCCAGTGTGACGAGTTCATCCTGGAGACCAAGCAGCACACATCTTCCTCTCTGGAGCCAGGAAGCAATGCTCAATGTGAGGACCCGAGCTTCTCCAGGAGAACCAACGGCTCAAACAGCAACACGTAGGAGAACTCACAGTGCCTCTCTGCACTAATGCCTCAATGCCCCTCCTTCTCCTTCTCCTTCTCCTTCTCCTTCTCCTTCTCCTTCTCCTTCTCCTTCTCCTTCTCCTTCTCCTTCTCCACCTCTCCATTTATGCTGGCAACTTTCCTCAGGTGAAACATCTATGCTCAGTAGCATGGACATGTAATCCACCTGGCGTTAAGTTGACCACCAGTTTTTAATCCATAACATTGGGTTTTATGAATAAGGCTGTACCCATTAAGTTTTAAAGGCAGTAAGAATT
>PVJX010017726.1:0-37830 GCA_004027295.1 Dolichotis patagonum | reverse complement strand
GTGTGAAACGCTGGGCCTATAGTGATGTTTCTGTTTCCTCACCTGTAAATTAAGGATGCCCATCGTGCCTTCCACACCCAGAGGAGGAAATAGGGTTAAAAAGACAGCTCAGCCTGGCGTGGGAGGGAGCGTGCCTGTGTCCCAGCTACACGGGGGCCTGTGGCAAGAAGATACCAAGTTCGAGCCTCGCAGTTAAAATAAAATTTTAAAAGGGAATGTGGCTTAGTGTTCCTTGGGCTTAATGCCAGCGAGGGGACAAGAGGAATGTCAGCCACTCTGTGATGTCAGCTTCTGTGTCTATCAGCTTCACCACCCATAAGCTTCTGGAAGCCCATTCTCTGTGAAGGCTCTCCCAGCTGCGCCCGCTCTGGCTCAGGATGTAAATAGAGGCAAGGCCTGTTCCCATGTCTCTCTCTCTCTCTCTCTCTCTCTCTCTCTCTCTCTCTCTCTCACACACACACACACACATTCTAAGGTTTGAACCTAGGACCTTGGGCCTTCACACTAAACTATATGCCCAGACTCCTTTTTATTTTTTATTTTAAAACAGGAGTTCCTAAATCACTAAAATGCCCAGGCTGGGCTTGAAGTTTTGATCTTCCTGCCTCAGCCTTCCAAAAGTGCTGAATTGGAAGCCACAGGTGTACAGCACTGCACCTGGCTTAAAGTGGATTTTGGGGGAAAGAACTCTCTTCACAACAGGGACTAAAAGGTCCAAATTAGAAAACTTTTCCTCTGGTACTTTTCAAAAAGAGGCCCCCTTTAGTAAGATTATAGTAGCGTTAAAAAAAATAAATGTTCCTTTAAAAAAGAAAGGTATTTGGATCTAGTCATGCAGCAGGGCACTGTCCCTGACTGGCTGACTGTGTAGGTGCACTCAGTTCCAGCAGGCATACAGCTTTAATTACTTCTCAGCACACAGCAAGTGGTGGCCTCCAGAACTGGTTGTGACAGCCAGGTACATCCTCCAGGAAGGGGGGGGATGTCTGCAGCAACTGCCGATTCTCTGCCTGTAGAAACGCTGGCTCCAATTCACAGGTATCAAATATTTGCCTAGCTGTTCAACATTTCTTCAAATAATATACTCACAACGAATTCATATCTAGACTCGACGTCTTTATCTCTCCCAGGCCTCCCTCCTGGATTAGCTGTCTTGTCTATTCCGGGAGAAAGTTGTCCTACATTCTAAAAATAGGCCCTGGAGCCTGGACACTGGTGGGCACAGTCAGCAGAGGCTTTATTTATTTATCCTGAGAGCTGTCCTCGGGGACAGCTGCATCCTAGCTTGGGGACACACTCATCAAACGACCTGTGGTGGGTGCTCAGGTGTGCGGAGGACCTGGGTCCTTCTGAGCAGTCTGTGCTGGCTGCTGCCCTCCAAGAGAGGTCATGCTCTGTGCCCAAGAATGGCCTTTGACCTTTGAGGAGGGGGCAGCTTCTCACATCAGTGGCAAGGACCTCTCTTCTCCATCGATGGCTTCTTTTCCTCCTTCATAGTAGAAGCCCAGAATGTCCCTGCAGCATTAGGATCCAGCAGGAATAAAAGGATTCTTTATCAAGGGGACCCCAGAAGGAGGTCCAGCACTCTGGCTCTAACAGCAGTGGAACTGCCCCCATCCTGGGGTTGTCATCTGAGTTGTTTCCCGAGTCTGGAGATCAAGATGGACAAAAGAGCATGGGACAGGAGTGGTGGCCTCTGGACGAGGAGTTACCCCATTACACACACACACCCTCCGCCCAGTGTCCTGCCAGGGCCCCCAGAGTCCAGTTCAGAGGGAAGACCCCCCCACGGGATGCCTGTCTGGGGGAAGGTGTGCAGAGCAGGTGGAGAAGGGGCAGAGGGGTGTGCAGGGCACAGGAGAACCGGGCTGTCTCTCTGAGGCAGCCTTACTACCTCCCTAGCCTTTCTCTGTCTCCTTGTGCTGTCACTGTCCGTTTCTTTCTTGCCTGCTGTCTTGCTATCTCCTAGACACCCTCCTCTTTTCCTTCAGTAATAGCCCCCTCTCTACTTCTGTGTGCTGCACATGAGGTTTGGAGTGTGTGCCATTCACTTTCCCAAGGGATCCAGTTGCAAAGGGACCCTGAAGGACTCCTCACTGTCACCTGCCTCCACAAGAAGGTAGAGAGCACAGGAACTGTAGGGACAGCTTTATTTGATTTTCTACTCTTCCTCCTCTGAACTGCTCTGGATGAAGTCAGTCATGATTACTTTCTTTTCATTACTTCAAGGACTTTTTCAACCACTCCCCCACGGCCCCTCCTCCCTTTCCTTTCTTTGGGCTGGAATTAGAAGGAGTTTAGTTCCCTGGCCCTTGTAGCCCTCACTGAGAGCTCGCAGTCCAGCTGGGGCAGGAGTCCTCCACCCGCTCACCCAAGTATGCATTCAACAGTGCAAGGCCCAGCCTCTGCTCCCGATGGAGCAGATGGAGTGACTTGTGGCACGGTGAATAAATCCATCTGAGCCTCAGTTTCCCCCATCAAACAGAGTTGACAGTTCCCACCTCACAGGATTCCTACCTCCCAGGATTGCCTGCGTGTAAGATGAGCTCACAGACCCTTCTTGGTATTATTAAGTGGCAAGGGCTTTGGTGGTTTCTTCTTCCCCAGCACCCACCAAAGGGCCCAGTCCCTTTGGAGGCTAAGCGTACAGACCTGACTCATCAAGAGGAGCTTGGCATCTCTGCTGGAATTGATGTGGGCTTCTCCGGCCTCCACCACCCCTCTGGTTTTACATGGAATGAAACCACGCCCAGAACAAATATTGGCTCACATCCGATTATGAGGAAACCAACTTCTGGTACCAGATATCCCCACAGTACCAAGAAAACCTTGCTCTCCTAATCATGGATGATATATACAGGCAGCTAATGCAAAATGAGTGTTCATGTTATTTTTGCTTATTTTTAAGTCCATTGGGCACATCATAGCTGATCGCTGTTCTGACATTTTTCTTCCCTCATTAAGGAAGATGCCCCTGGTGAGTTATCTGTGCCGGGCTCAGAGCAGAAAATAAATATCGCCGGCATCCACTTTCCTGTGCTCTCCCGGTGTAATTAAGGAAAAAGCACCTGGAGAAGCGCAAAAGAACAGAGTAGAAAATGAGCTGGTGGGCACTGCTCACAAGAACTTGCAGTCTCTGAAATCATCCCATGTCACCCTTCCAAGACACCCTTCCACATCTGTTGTAGGACAGGCTGCATAGTACTTTTTTCCTGTCCACTATGGTTTTTTTCTCCCTTTACCTGTCTCTCATCCCAGCTCAAGTGGACAGTCTTGTTCATTCTTTTTTCAAAGCACCCTGCTTTGTTTGTTCTTTAGAGGATTCCCTGGCAGACCATGTGACCTGCATGGTGTTAACTTGTGCTTTGGTGGGGAATAGGGAGGCATTAACCAGGACAGACCAATGAGAGGCTAGAACTCCATGCTCTGGCACTCGTGATTGGCTCATCGTGATAAGAAGGAATCCCAGAATTTGGCAGGAAGCATTTACTGAACCATTCTACTTCCTTACAGTCTCACAGCCTGGAGCTAGGATCACCTTTGACATCACTGGGGAAAACTCATCTGCGAAAGAAACCAGCTCTGAGGACCGCTGAGCCTTTGTGGCGATCTGGATCCTGATGTCATTGTTTGGCCCGGGGCTCATGAAATGTTCAGAAGAATATTGCCATTCTCGCCCCCATAGATCTCTTCCAAGGGAGCTGTGGACCCTCCACTCACTTCATTTCCATCATGCCCAGTACTGGCCAGACAGAATTTGGGCACCCTGGGCATAGGGGGCTTTTCGTCTGCTTGGTTCTCAGCTGTTATGGGCTGGCCAGAGTTGAAGTTACTTCCTGAAGCATTCTGCTAGAGACGTGAACTAATTTGGCCTGGTCCTCATTCTTAATGCCCTAGTCTTCTGTTTTACTGGCAGAAATGATTCATGTGTGGTACAGGAGGCTCAGGGGGCCTGTGGTACTATCTGCTGCCTCCAGAACCCTGTATACCTGCAGCCTGTCACAACTGGGCTGGCCCACTTGTTTTGGGACCATATTTGTCATCTCCATGCTAGGCTTTTATCCTTTGAGTTTGGAAAGGGGTTTGAGTATGGAATGCGGGGTTCTCCTTGGAGTCTGAATCTCCCTTGCCTCTGCTTGGAGCTCCCTTTCCTTTTCTTGCGTTATTCCTTTTCCTTCCAAAATTTTCAAGCAAGATCATCAAACTGTGAGCACCTATGAGGCCACGAATGGAGAGGCCCCCCATAGCATGCTTCTCGTCCAAGTATAGCTCCTGTGACCATTCTTTCTTAGGGGTGTCCTGTTGTTTTCTTTCTAGCAATTATCATGGTTATCATTAGTATTTGTTTGATTATTGGATTCACCACTCTCTTTTCACGGTCACCATTGGCTGACCAAAGACAGAAACTGTGACTGTTTTTTGCCCTTAAGTATGCTAGCATGTAGCTCAGAGTTTGGCACACATTGGGCCCTCAACCAGCACCCATGGAATGGCTGGGTGGGTAGGTTTGAGTGTGCAAGGGGCCTGCCCTGCAGATGGAAGATCTGAACATTGCCCGCCTCAGCAATTGCTCCATATCATTTGGCACATGACTGGGCTCCATGATAGGCAAGTAATAAATGCTCACAGGCGCCCACAGGAGAAAGCTTGCAAGGTCACTGTGTAGCACATGCAATGTCCAATTTCAGACCTGGGGCTGGTGGGGGATGGGCAGGGTACCCAAATGGACTATTTGGTACCAATCCAGCACGACCCCATCCAACAAAAGAGTGACATTTTCATTCTCAGAGTTCACTTCAGTTGTCTCTTTGTTGTTCACAACTGGTCTCTGGTCCTTGAGGCCTGGAACTTAGGGCTCTAGAGGAGTGGTGTAGGGTATTAGTTAGGCATTCTAATCCCAACCTTGCTGCTTATTAGTGAACGGGGTGGCTAAATCCCTTAACGGCTCCAGGCTCGCTTCTGTACCTGAGAGATGGGTACCCTAATGGCCCTGGAGGCCGAGCGGTTTGGCAACACTTGGGCGAATGGAAAACTAATTCATCTGCATGGTTGCCTCAAACCTTTGCAGCTCCTTGCCTTGATGCAGGCAGGCAGCCGCCGCCTGTGTCCGTGCTGGCTGAGTGTGGGGCTCTCTGCTCCCTCAGCCCCGAGCCTTGTGCACTCGTGATGCTCACTGAGTATCTGCTCAGTGATATAACTAGTAAGAAAACTAGCAAGAAACCAGGCGACATCTATAGATATAGCAAATCACTTTGTTAAGTCCCCCAAATTCTCTACCACTCTTGCCACACTGGCAGGGAGAAGGGGCCTTGCTCTAGCTTGGGGACCAGCCAGCCCAAAGAAGGAGGCCACAGATGCGGGACTAATCGTGTCCTCAGATGCTCACTCATGGCCCCTCCTGGCCTTTGTCTGAGGCTGCAGCCTCTGGTAAGCAGCTCTTCTTAGCCTGGCTCTGGTGGAGCTAGAGCTGGCAGGGAGCTCCCCGCCCCCTCCCCCCCCCCGCCCCGCTGTGCCATCCAGTAGATAGGGACTTAGCAATTCATAGGCACAGCTCCACTCCTTTCACCTGGAGACTCAGCCTGTAAATGTGGGGCTGGTGCTCGGAATTCAAGATGCGCCATGAAGGCTTCATTAGTGGGTGCCGCAGCCAGGAGCCAAGGCCCAGAGGGCCCAGGCGCAGCCAAAACTGGAGCCAAGGGGAATGCTCCAGTTTCAACCTGATGATCCTCTCATCCCATTCCCCAGAGACAAACTGGCGCAGTCTGCCATCTTTTAAGATACTTTGGAAGCAGAAATATTTCACATTCAAAGCTCCTGACCACTGATATTTGGGATTTGCTTTTTGGTACAGTTTATACACAGGAAACTTTGGTCTGAAAACCACAGCTTCACAGACAGGCACACACCACTCAGCCCAAGCAAGCCCGAGTTTTCAAAATAAAATGCTCTGAGCGCTTCTTGAACTTGTCTGCGAGGTGCTATCTTTGGAGTTTATGCCTGGTGAGTTTTGGAGTCTTTTTCTTTTCTTTCTTTCTTTCTTTCTTTCTTTCTTTCTTTCTTTCTTTCTTTCTTTCTTCTTTCTTTCTTTCTTTTTTCTTTCTTTCTATTTTCTTTCTTTCTCTCTTCTCTTTTTTTTCTTCAAAAACTAACATTGATGACTGGTTGCCTCTCATCTTCCCAGCAGCAGGGGAGTCCCTGGAACACATGTGGACCTGTGCTCCGTGTGGGAGAAGCCGTGTGCACTGAGCAGCAGGGCTGGGGCAGGGAACCAGGGCTGGGATCAGGTGCCTCCTTTCAGGCCTGGCCTTACCGATTACCAAGGGAAGCTGGAAAGTCTCTTTGCCTCAGTTTTATCAATAAAATGGGAGCAGTAGTTCCTTCCCCGCCTGTCACATGCAAATCTCTAATGCAGGCAGGATGCAAGCAGAGGGGACTGTTGTACCTCAGATGGCACCGTAGCAGGGACACTTGTGAACTCTGCAGCCACCACCTGTGCTTGAGTTTCCCTCTTCGTGCTGTTGACTGTGTGCCTTTGATGGGGTCAGGTAACTTCGCCACGCCTCATCTGTAAAGTGAGGAAAGAAGAAGATGCCTAGCTGGATGTGGTGCTGCACACCTGCAGTCCCAGAACTCTGGAAGGCTGAGGCAGGAGCATTGATCACACATTTGAGCCCAGCCTGCACAATTTATCAATTTATCAAGACTTTGCCTAAAAAAGGCAGGGAATGTGGCTCAGTGTGAAGGTCCCACCTCAAACCCTGGTACAAATAAAATAAAATAAAATAAAATCCCTGATCCCTTGACTTTGTTGGATTTTCCTTGTGAGAATTAAATAAGCCCATTGGAACTGATCAGTCCATGTCCATAGGCGACGCCTCCTGTTAGCCTAGGGCGGTGGGGGCAAACCGATGGCATGCGTGTTGTTCATGTCACTGAAAGCCCTAAAATGTCCGCCATCACTGGCCTAGGTCAGTTCTCATCTGCTCAGCCTCAGTCCAAGGCCATCTCCTCTGAGAAGCCCTCCCTGACCACCAAGGCTAAAGCAATCTCCCTCCCATGTGACACTTTTCACATCAGGCACATCTGCATTGTCTCCTGCTTCTAGAATGCAAGTTGACAGCAACAGCTGTGGTAGCTGTTGTCACACTGGTTCTCCTGTAAGCCTTTGTTGTGTGTGGCAGCACTGGGGATTGAGCCTGTGCTGAGTTATATCTCCAGCCCCTTTTTACATTCTGAGACAGGCACTCACTAAATCTCTAAGTTGCCCAAGCTGGCTGCAACTTTGAATCCTCCTGCCTCAGTCTCCCCAGAGTGCTCAGATTAAAGGTGCATGCAGCACATGGCAGCATGTTCCTCCTGAAGATAAGGATGAATGGAGGAGAGGGCAAAGAACTGGTCATCCTAGCACGGGATCCTGTAGCACATGGGATGTCCTACCCATGTACCTTGCACTCACCACTCCCTTGGCTGAAACCCAGCGAGAGCCTGCACCCTGCCCGGGGACGTGCTCTGGCCGGAGGAGTCTTCCGTGCCTGTGTACAGAGTTGGGTGGGAATGCCAGGCGGGTGCCCCTGGGGAGCACCCTTCAGTCAACCGTCCTCTCTTGCTTGCACTCAGGGTGGCCAGAGCCTGGTCTGGTCTGCTTTGTCTTGCAGGGTTCCCTGCAGCAGGAGCTGCCAGGTGCTGTACCTGCTTGTCCCCCACACGCTCTGTGGGGCCGGTTGTTTCCCTCCCCAGCCTCGCAGTGACACTCCTTGTCAGAGTCCAGGAGGACCGCACCTTGCTCTGTGTCTGTGACGGACCCACCGCCCTCAGAGCAGGTGCCCTGTTCTAATTACTGGGTGTGGGTAACCTGCCCCCTGGGGATGGGCGAAGCTGGTGATTTGCAGCTCTCAAGTCAGGCTCCAGTTTCCAGGGGAAAGGGGCTCTTTGGGTGCTCTGGCTCCTGCCCTACAGACAAATTAAACTGAATGAGATAACGAAAGTTGTCATTTGGAAAAGTCTAATGGCCAGAGACTGCGGGGTGCGTGGGGAATGCGAGGGATGGGAGGCCAGGCGGTGTCGAGGCCAGGCGGTGCCGGTGCCGGTGCCGGTGCCGTAAGCCGAGGCCCAGAGAACCAGCTCCTCCTCAGTGGTCAGCAGCAATGCGCAAGTGACAGCGCTGGCAGAGCGAAGAAACTTCCCTTGCTCTTCCCTCCCAGAGAGCTTTCGAGGAGCTTTATTTTCTTGCCAGTTAGCTAAGAAGCAAAAAAAAGGAACAATAGATTCAAGCTGAAATAATTTGCATTTATGATGAACACAAGGAATATCTACCTTGCAGTTTCCTAAAAAAGAAAAATTAAACCTCATTTTTAATTAACTGATAAACTATTAATCAAATTTTTGCAATGTTAGGTGACACATTATTCATTTAGATAGAATGACTGTGAACTTAAACTAATCAAATCTGATTTGCCCACATAGGCTTGATTGAAATACATTTTAACTAGCATATACAAAGAGAAAATCTTGGATTTCTTACCTAATCTTCAGAGTATACTGCTGAGTTAATAAGGGCAGTTTTTTTTAAATGAGACCACCATTTCTTCATCTGCATATCAAAATCAAGAAGAACTTAATTGCAAAACACATATTCCTGAAATCTAATCATTACACTGCTTTAGGGTATTTTATTGAAGCATGTTAAATTATGGACAGAATATTAATGACGGAGCTAATCAAACCCAATTAGTCACTTCTAACAATAGTCACATAAATATACAAGTCAGGTACTAAAGTACTGTAGATATGATGTAAAATTGTTAAAATATTAAATATATGGGGTATTTGTGAAATATTCATATAGAATTTAAAGCCAAAATTGTTGGGTGAGTCACTTTAAAGAACACAAGTTAGGCAATGTCCTGTAATACTGGACTGGGATTCACAAGTTTTCACTGCCTGCTCAGGTAAATTCTAATCTAGGAGATTAGCGAGCCTATAATCAATCAATCAGCAAATTTTAATAAGATGACTTACCATATTCATGACCTTCTTTTTCACTCTTGCAAACAGAGACTTTTTCAGTCTTTTGTTTTTTGACTTTTCCAAGACCCTTTGGAAAGGCAGGCCTCGGGCTCCAGGCCTCAGAGAAGCTGACCACTTGGTGGAAGAGGTTGGCTGGGTGTGGCACAGCAGAAGCACAGCAGAAAAGGCAGGGAACTGCAGCCTGGGACCTCCTCCTCATCCCAAGGCTGGGGCTGCAGAAGAGGGGGTCGAAGGGCCCAGCCTTGGCCCTTGAGGCGTCATGGTGGAGGACTGTAATCCTGGGAGCCAGTAGGTGGTACCAGGTCTGGATTCCCACCTCCTGTGGTCTCAGACCACAGCACCCATGCAACCACGGCTGGCAGTGTCACCAGTTAACTCCCAGGACGCCCTTCCCTCAGGGAAGTTGGTGGAACTCACAGCTCACTTTCCTAGTGCTTGTCCTGTGCTGGGGTGCAGTCTGGAGCTCCCACTTGTCCTCTGCACTGCTCTTTCCAACCACACGAGGAATGTGAGCTCTGGGACACAGAAGACCAGAAGCCCTGGACCCTACTCTGGTCACACATCTCACATGGGGCACCAGAGGAAGTGGGGACACTCTGTCCTCCACTCGCCTAGCAACTTATCCTTTGAGAACTTCAACATTTACAGCTGTGACTATGTCCCCAGGGCCTGCTGGCCTCTCCCCAGGCCTGGGGAGCACATGGTGAAGCAGACCAGTGTTGTTCCTTCCCATGTAGTGTGTATCTCTTGCTTCAGACGGGTGAATCCATTGTCCTGCTTGTTTATTATTTGAACTGCTGGGGATCAAACTCAGGGTCTCATGCAGATTACACACACACTCTACACTGTTTCACCCCAGGCTCCCTCTTTTAAAATTTTTTATATTGATAAGTAATAATTGTACATATTTATGGGAATGGAAGATGATTTGATATATGTATACATTGAATAATAATTGCATCACGTTAACTAACATAACCATCTCCTTAAACATTTATCCTGCTTTTATTTCATTTATTTGTTTGTTCATTGTGAGAACATTCGAGATCTCTTTTCTGGGCACAGTGGCACTTGCCTGTAGTCCCATCTACTTGGAACAGGACTTACAAAGCAGGAGGATTCCTGAGCCCAGGAGTGTGGGCCCAGGCTGGGCAGCAATAAGATCCTGTCTCTAAAACAATTTCTTCATTAAAAATAAATAAGTAATTCTTAAATTCTCTTTCTTCTATCTATTTTGAAATATGTACTAGATTTTTTTGTTAATGATAGCATACTACTGCACAAAACAACACCAGGATTTATTTTTCCCATCCGCCTGTAAGACACCCATCGGTCACCTCCCTCTTTTCAGCTCCTCCTCCTTGGCATCACGTGTATACCATTCTATTCCCTTCTATGAAATCAACATTTTTAGCTTTTGCATATCAGTGAGCCGCTATAGTACTTGTCTTTCTGTGCCTGGCTTATTTCACTGACCTTGGAGTATGAAGGGGAAATGTAGTCACAGAAGCTGTCTTTGGGTAGATGCCACAGTACAGATAAAGGCCCACACTGCAGATGCAGAGTGATGTGTAAGACTTTCGGCAGAATTGAAAACCTCAGCCAGAGATGAGCAAGGGAATTTGCAGCCGACCCTCCCTCCGACAGGACACAAAGATGGGCCTGGAATTTAAACCACCCAAGTCTAGTCAGCAGGAAGAGGATAATACCTGGGACCTTGGTGCCTGTCTGTGACCTGGGTTTCCCATCCAATCACGAGCCCACAAGCGCAGACAAGGAATGAAACTGTTCCTTCAGCCTCTGGCCATTGGCAGGAAGGGTTTGTGAGACAATTTACACTCTGAGGAAGTTTTTGAGGTTCTGCTTGACTCCATTCCTGGGGCTCCCAAATTGGGCTCCAGTTGAGATTTAGGCTCTGGTCAGTGTGTGACCATGGTCCCTGAGGTACTGATACATTTCCACACAAGCTTATGCTGAACTTTATACTGCATGTATTTTTAAAAATAACTTGAAAATTCAGATAATAAAAGTAAAGTGCTGATAAAATTAGAAGTTCCAGTTAACATGTTTTTGTCATTTCTTTTTTAGGTGTTTTTTTTTTAAAGAAGCAAAAAGTAGTAGACTCTATAATTGTCTAATGTCTAATGATAGCATTTAGGCGATTTCTAGTTAGTGAACATTCTTCTAAGTATGTCCTTGAAAACATGCATGATTCTCTAAGGCATGCCCAGAAGACGGTAGTATTTTTTTTCCTTCAATCAGATTTTATTGGTACATTTCAGATATATATAGATCACGTTCATTGTAGAGAATTTGTACCCACACATGATATAAGTTGATTCTTTTATTCCCATTTCCCTACCTTCCCCATTTACCAAAGCTTTGTTTCCATTTTTCCTTCTCTTCTCACTTTTGTTTTTACTTTTCCTTTTTTCTTTCCCCTCCCCCTTCATTGTACCCCTCCCCACTTGAACATTTTTTTCCTGTTTCACAATACCTAGTATACATTTTGGTACTTATTTATACTTTCAATTTCTCACTCCAGAGAGTAGCATTTACAACTTTGCACTTTATTACCAGATTTACATTTTTTTTTTTGGTGTCTTTTTGTGACAGAGTTTCATTCACTATGTAGTTCAGGCTAATTTGAACTTACTTTGTAGGCCAGGCTGGCCTCAAACTCACAGCAACCCTCCTGTGTCAGCCTCTCGAGTGCTGGGATTACAGGCATGTGCCATCATGCCCAGTCAGATTTACATTCTTACTATGGTGTGCAAGAGTTCTAGTTTCCTGCATCCTTTCCAACACTTGGTATTATTAGATAATATTTGTCTTGTATTTTTCTGGTATTGTTAGATAATATTTTCCTTTCTTCATGAGTATGAAATAGTATCTCATGCTTCATTTAATTTCTGTCTCTTTGGTTACTAGTTGTCCCATGCCTATTTTAGGCAATTTTAAATTCTCTTCTCTCATTATTTTCCTTTCCCCTCATAAGATTTGGCTTCCTGCAAGAGGCATGGCTGCTGTGGGGTTCAGTTAAATACCTTGGTCTCAGGGTCTCCATCTGCGCAGTACACATGGTCATCACTAACCCATGAGGCTTTGACAATATGTATTCCCTCTTTCCGTCTTCTAGGGCCCAAAACTTATGAGGAGAACTTAGTCTGTCTCTTCTCAAGGGCTCAGGGTTGGGACCATGTCTTCATTTTTCTCAAGAAGAAGAAAGCCTGCGTTGTTGAGATCAGGTTGTTCAAGTCAAGCAGAGCTTCTTCTGAAGCCTGAGCAACACGCCATCTCCCCAGGCTTTGTTACTGGGAACCTGGGGTGCTTCAAAGGAAGGCTCACTTTTCCCTACCAGAAAGCTGAAGAGGAGAAGGTGGTGGAGAGCAGAGACCGCTTTCTGCACACCCGTTTGCAGGACTGGCGAACTGCTGTGCGCAGTGATTCCGTCCCGTGTCCCACCTGGCAGCCTCCACCTGTTCTAAATGCATTCCAGGCATCTGCCCTCTCTCACTGCAGACTTAGGCGGACCCACAAGGGGTGGCAGTTCCCGGAGTCAGGGCAGGCTGACACCACCAAAAGGGAACAGTCTGTCATGAGAGACACACCTGGAGGGATGATTTATTTCTATCCTAGACACTGTGGCGGTGAAGCTTTATCTCTGCTTTGCAAGGCCTCGCTGGCCCCAAAGCGAACACTCTGCTTCACTCAGAACAGGAGAGAACCATTTCGGTAACTGACAAAATGTTCCTGGATGCTTCAATCCCTGTGGGTTTCCCTGGGAACATCTTGAAGCTTCTTTGTTACCCATTAAACACACCAAGTACCCTATCACAATAAAATGTACCCATTTTTAAAATAGAATCTGATGAATTTTGGCAAATACATGCCCTTGCTTACCCAGACTAAGTCTCCCAGAATGTGCATTTTGGGGAGCTTGGATCTTATTCACTGAAACATAAAAATGCAACTCTCTTCAGTCAGAGATCCCTGAGGGAAAACTGACATGCACTGGCTGGATCTGAACACAGGTCTCTGCAGACAGAGTTGTCAAGCTCTGAGTGGTGCATCTTCATGGGAATGATGTCGTAAGGCCCCTTCTCCATCGGGATCAACTTTATCTTTCCAAAGTAGCTGTATAGTTATCAAACCTTTACACCAAGCACCAAGGTAAAGGCTTCCAAATTGCTGAATCCCAAAGTGTTTAATCAAGAGTCTTAAAAATAATGGAGCGCATTTAATCACATTGTCATGTGCTAAGAATAACATAACTAATATTTAGGCATGAGCAAAAAGATTGTGATGTTAATAAGTTATTTTAAAGTTTATTTTTTTCTCTATCTTATGCTTAAGATGTCTGTTTTGTGAACGTTTTGTTATAAACACAATGAAATAGTACCACAAGTACACAGCTATTTGTGGCATGTTTTTATCTGGGATCCCCTAACAGCAGATCTGAGACAAGCTCTTAGGTGCTGGTGATTTATTTTTAAGGCGATTTCGGGAAGCATGAAGGAGGGATGGCCGGGGAAATGAGACAGACCCTATGAGAGGTGAAGACTGCATCCAAACTGCACCATCGAGGCACTGTCTCCTCCTGGGGGAAAGGTGCTATCTCCCCAGGTTCCTCTGTCTCACTTTGGTTGAGAGCTACGGATGGGATGTTAATTCCGTGACACTGCCAGGCTTTCCTCCAGTTGGCTGAGGAAACTTCCATGGAGCTGGAAAAAAGCATTAGTCTAAAAAACACAGAGGTGCAGAAGCTGGTGGTGCAGCGGGCACAGAAAATGTCCACTACACTATTGGGGAACTCAGACGTGAGTTAGAGAGATGATGGGGTTGGCCATGTATAGCATTTGCTAAAAGTATTTGCTACAACATTTGTAAAGTTTTCACCCCAAAAAACAAAGAATCAAAAACTGAACAGAGACCACTCATCTCAAGAGTATTCAGAAAGTGGTGATAGATGGTAACTGCTAGGTGAACTCGAACGCCACCTTTGTAATGAATCATAAGAACCCACCAACCCGTGCTGCTGCCCACCGCCCACCTCTTCTGGCACCCAGAGCAGATTACTTGATGGGTGAATTCCGTAACGTCCTTAAGGACCAGAAATAATCATCTGCCTTTGAGCTCATAAGAACATAGAAAAAGCCTACTGTGTACTGGAGTGAAAAGATTTGTTATAAAAATGATAGTCATTCCCTTGGCTTAGTCTAAAAATTTAGTGTGATTTCACAGAGCAAACTCATTGTATGAAAAAAAAAATTATGCTCTTCCTTTAGAAACTCCTGAAAGGCACCCCTTGATGCTTTTGAATTTTATTTTTTTAATCAAGTTAATTGAGGTTTAATTTCCATACAAAAGATTGCATCCACTTAAAGTGTACACTTTGATGAGTTCAGCAGATGTGTGCACCCCTGAACACAGTGCGACTAAGGAACAAAACAGTCCCATCACCCCGCAAATTTCCTCTCGCCCCTCTGCCATCCTTTCTTCTGTCCTTCCCTCCCTAACCCTGGCCACAGCAACTATTGATTGGAGTTTTAGATCTGTTGGAGATTAGTCTCTATTTTCTAGGTTTCATAAAATTGAAATTATTCATTCTTGACTGGTTAGAATCTTTCATTCAAGCAACATTATTTTGACATCTGTCCACATGGCCTGTTCACATATATTACCAGATAGTTTTCTGTTGCTTGGATATACCCTATTTTCTTAATCAGTTTACTTGTTTTGTCATTTGTCTTGTTTCTAGTTTTTGACTATTGGTGAATAAACAATGAATATTTTGGAGCTTGGAGTGTAGCTAAATGGTAGAACGTTCTCCTTGTAGGTATGAGGCTCTGGGTTCAATTCCTAGCACAATTAAAAATTTTTTAATGTGTGTGAGTATATTCATGTGGGCATGTATTAGTTTTCTATCACTGCTGTAACAAATGACAACCAGTTTTTTTTTTTTTAAAGTGATTCCATTTATTAGCTCAAAGTTCTGTAGGTCAGAATTCTGGCAAAGGTGTAGATCAGCTGTGTCCTTTAGTCAGCATCTCATAAAGCTGAAATCAGGAAGTTGACTTACGCAGAAGCACTGAGGGCAGATTCTGTCTCCAAGTTCACTCACTTCTTGTTCATTTTAGTCTCATGTAGGACAAAGGTTTCTTTCCTTTCATTTTGCAACTCTGAGTCTGCCAAGGCTAAAGTTCTGTTGGTTCTTGTAGTGTCCTCTGGCCATTCTTTCTGTTGTCTTCTGTGGAAATATTGGGCTTTTTTTGCTAGTCTTTTCAATGCCCAGTTTCTCCTCTGTTCCATCTTTGCAGGCCACAACTTTACTGGAGCTTCCCTTCTGGTCAAACTCAAAACATTTAAATTATTCTGTTGGGCTCTTTGCTCTTGATTCTCAACATAAATTTATCTAAAAGGCCCCAACAGCAGCCAAGCCATCACCCAACATTGGACTGCTTTGAAAATTCTTCTGCAAGTTTAATTCATCCAACATCTTTAATCTCAATCTCAGGTAAAATCTCTGGCCATGAGCAAAATGCAGACAAACTTTCTGCCGCACCACAATACATGTCACCTGGTGTCCAACAACCAATGCAGTCCTTCCCAGCAAAACCTCCCAAGAGCCTGGTCTTCTCAGCTCTGACTAGAATCTCCCATCAAGTACAGCCTGAAGCTTTCCAGTTCTACATTTTCAGCCAGCATTTCCAAACCTTTCCAAACCATTCCCAAAGACTTCTGAACCACACTGTCAGGTATAGTCACAGCAACAACCCCATTTCTCTCAGTACCAAATTCTGTGTTAGTTAATTTTCTTGTTGCTGAGACAAAAACTCAATATTCAAAGTTAAGGGAAAGAAAGTTGATTTAGCTCACAGTTTGTAGAGGTTTCAGTCCACAATTGGCTGGCTCCAAAGCAGGGTGGTGAGGCAGACAGGCTTTGCATAGGAGAAACAGTTCATGGCAGGCAGAAGGTAGCAAAGCAAGCAAAGGATGACCACAGCTCTTTCTGTTCCTTATCCAAGCTACCCGCCCTTAGAGTGGGTAGCACTCACATCCTCAATCCTAGTGCCCTTGAGCCCAGCACTGCGCCGTAAGCCCTTCTCAGAGTCCCACACTCAGCCACCTTGGAAAAAGCCTCACCTATGACCACATGAGGTTTGTGGTGGTGGTGAGCAACTAGATACAAGCCTAACAATTACTATTTTAAAATCCTATTGGGATTTTTATGGTGTTTACTTTTTAATCTATGAATAAATTTGGGGAGAATTAATACTTTGACAATACTGAGACTTCTGATCCATAAATATATCAGATTTCTCCATTTATTTAGGACTACTTTCAGTGATATTGTATAGCCTTCATTAGAGAGGATTTGCATATCTTTTGTTAAGTTTATTCCAGAATATTTTATGGTTACCAATACCACTTTAAACATTTTTTAATTGTCTGCTGCTAGTATCTGAAAATAGAATTGATTTTTATACATTATGCTTGTGTCTTTTAACTTTCTTAAATTTCTTTACTAGTTCTAGAAATTATTTTGTAGCGAATTTTTATGTAAGCAATCATAAAATTTCTGATTCCTCCTTTCCCACGTATGCATCTATTTTATTTTTATTTTATTTTACCTTACCATATCAGATATATGTATTTTCTTATTTCAATGGTTAGAACTTTCAGGTTAATACTGAATAAAAAGATAAAGAACAAGTTTTCTTACATTTACCAAATCTTGAGGAAAGTCTTGACTTAATTTTCCATTAAAAATGATTTGATTTTAATATTTATTCATTTATTTTTGAAAACAATCTCTAGATATGCTGGCCTCAAACTCATTATGTAGCCCAGGTCAGCCTTGAACTCAACGTGATCCTTTTGCCTCAGCCTCCTGAGTACTGGATTTATTTTCATTTATTTATTTTTTTGGTACTGGGGACTTAACTCTTGACCTTGTGCTTGCCAGGCAGGCACTTAATGCCGTTGAGGTAAATCCCTGGCCCGAGTACTGGATTTAAAAGCACGTGTCACCACACCCAGTAACAATGATGTTCACTCTAGGTTTTTTGAAGGTACCTTTGTTCTGATTGAGTAAATTTCTTTGTATTCCAAGTTTGCTAAAATTGTTTGGTTTTTAAAAAATCTTAAATATGAGTTAAAATTTGTCAAGTGCTTTTCTACAATTATTGAAATAATCGTTGGATCTTTTGGCTTTATCTTTAACGGGGAAAATTACATTGACTGATTTCAAATGCCAAATTAAACATTTTTATAGTGTCAGATTTGTTGGTTTCTTAAGACAAATTGAATCATATTCCTTTCTTCCTCTATTTTGTGAAAGAATTTTTGTAAAATTATGCTCTCTTTTCCTTAAAGTATCATTGGGTTCACCTGGGAAGCACTTTGGAACTGGAGTTTTCTTTGTTAAAATGTTTTTAACTACCAATGCAGGCATTTCATTTCATTTCATTTTTTTAGTTTATTTATTTATTAAACATAGTCTGACTAAGTCACTAAATTGTCAAGGCTGGACTTGAATTTGAGATTCTTCTGCCTCAGACCCTGAACTACTAGTGTTGCAGGCATATACCAGGCAGGTACTATACTTTATTTAGCCAGTTCCCTGAATATAGACATTCAGCAAAGAGAGCTATTTCAAGAAAAGTTTGGCCCATTTTAAAAACGATTTTTATAAAAAGCAGGGTGGCTCCAAAGCAGGGAGTTTGCACATTTAAAATTTTAAAACATATTCTGAAATTATGCTTACCAAAGCTATGCCAATTCACACTCTTATCAGCAATGCATAAGCATCTATGTTTCCTCATGTTTTCTAACACTGAATATTAAGATATTTAATTGCTGCCATGAAATACAGAATCTAGACTTGCATTTATCAGAGTGTCAGCGAGATTGAATAACTTACCATGTACAGGTTAGCCATTTACTTTCCTTCTCTGAATTGTTCCTTTTTATGAATGTTTTGTCTTTTCCTGATTACATATAGGGGAATCTTGTGGAATCTGGTTATCAATATTTTGTTTTGTAAAAAAAAGCACTGCAAGTACTTTCTTTGATTCTTAGGTTTCTTTTTAAACTTTACTTGCAGTATCTTTTTATTTATTTATTTTTTTTGGTCTTTTTTAGTCTTTTTGAGACAGGACCTTGCTTTGTAGTACAGGTTGGCCTTCAATTCACTGTGTAATGCAGGTTGCTGGCCTCAAATTTGCAGCAATTCTCCTGCCTCAGCCTCCCCAGTGCAAGGACTACAGGCATATATGTCTGGTGTGTGTGCAGTCTCTTTTACTGGAGGGAAGTGTAATGTATTTTCATGGTTAAATCTGTTAATATTTTTCTTTATTGTTTTATATTTGCCAAAGAAAATTTTTCCCATTCAAGAGCTATTAAAAATCGATCATATTTGCTTGATTGTTCTTATAATACTTTTTAGTGTTCTGAGTCTGTATATCATTTGATGTTTATTTTTGTTTTTGTTTTTTTGCAGTGCTGGGGAATGAACCTAGGGTCTCATGCACAAGTGCTCTGCTGCTGAGTACCCTCAGCCCTGTTTGGGTTATTATTTTGAATTAAGAAAAAGAGTCTTTCCCAAAACAATAGGTAATTATTCAAACAGTGTTTATCAAATACTCCATTACTTCCTTTTTAATTTGAAATGCAATACTTTAACTAGATTTTAATTAAGGGCTGTTTCTAGAATTTTTGTTCTATTCCACTGATCTCTCATAGCGTTGTGTCAATACTATGTTGTTTGACTGCTGATGTCTTAAACTACATTTTGGTATCTTCGGGCAAATTACTCCCAATTGCTCTTTATACAAATTTTTTTTTTATTCCTGGTATTTACTCTTTCAAATGAACTTGAGAATATTAACAAATTCATAACAAATTCTATGTGGATTTTGCTAGGATTGCATCAAATATATAGATTAATTTGTAGAGGATCCTAGTTTGACAGCACTGAGTCTGTGTATGATTCATGTCCTAGTTTTTAGAAGTTCCTGTTTTAGTGATCCTTGGTAAAAATTACTTGGTTTTCTTCATGTTGGTTCTGTACAGTTGCTGTTAGGTTCAGTTTTAGGGTTTCTTTTTGTTGTTCTGAAATAAATCTCTTAAAATAGACATTTTTGGCTGATACATTTTAGGCCAAAAATTAGGTTAATAGCATTTATGGTATAATTCCATTTCATGGGGGCGGGGGTAAAGCATACATGCTGTATATGTAAAAAAACTGGATAAAATTGTAAGTTACATTCTTTATTTCTACTTGGTTGATCTCTTTTAGGGGATGACTTACATTTTGATGACTTTATGTATCTAACACCTGAAAGACACTTGGCACATATTAGTAATTCAAAATACTGTGGTTACATAAATAAATGAATGGAAGAAAGGGCTACTAAAGGACATGGGTATGTAGAGAGGACGTCAGGGCCTTCTCCCTGAGTGGACACAATTTTTGATTTCTGTAAAAAATTTTTCTGCATATATTTTCTACTTTCTTGAGGCTGGGCCTTTGCATTGAGCCAGATTCCAGCATCCTCCAACCCCCTTTTGAGACAGAGTCTCCCTAAGTTGCCAGGGCTGGGGTTGAATTTACAATTCTCTTGCTTTGGTCAGGGATTTAGCTCAGGTGTAGTGCCTGCCTGGCAAGCGTGAGGTCCTGAGTTCAATTCCTAGTACCCGCACACAAAAAAAATCCTTCTGCTTCATCCTCTTAGAGTACTAGATTACTGCCCAGCTCTGATTGTTTTCTTATGATCACTACCTTTCATTTAATTAATAAAAACTATAGAAAGAAAAGATTTTCTCTGAAAAAAGAAGAAAACCATAGTGAAGGAGCTCTACAAAGAGCACCCCCAGTACAACTTGAACATTTGAAAAAGCAGAAAAATTGTGCAGCCCCTAAACATGGCTGGGGGGAAGAGGCAGGTTGACTGGTTATTCAAAATTTAGAGGGCTGAATTTGTGCTGCGTAAAATGGATTCTGTTTGCCTTGCCTTTGCCTCTTGCTGCTGTTCCTGTGTTCCGTGAGGTCCTGTTTGCCTGCCAGTGCTGGGCTCCAGGTCCTCAGCAAAGGCTCAGTGTCATTCAGACGGATTAGAGGGAAGCCAAGGAGAGTAACTCCTCCGTCCTGAGGTGGTTTTTATATTATGATGATATATGGTATACGTGCGACAGCGCCTGGATGCGTTCACAGCCCGGGCAGACCAGGAAGCCCTTAGGGCTGGGAGGGCCACCAGGTCAATAATATATGCAGCTGGCAAAAGAGAACATCGACCTCATTTCCTCCAGAGAATAGATGACTATAACCCTGTAGTCCTGGTTTGCACGTAAATAATGAGCAATACTGCTTGGCCACTTGTATCATTGAGGGGCGAGTGAAACAAAAAGAGAAAGACAAATTAGAAAAATATGAGGTCATCACTTATAGATCTGTGCAAGGAAGTATAATTCATCAGGTTAATTTCGCTTCCTCTGGGAAGCAGCCTGATGTCGGCCTGTTGCTATACCTGAGGTTAAAAAACTGGTATGGTTACTATCAATGCAATAATCACTGTAAGTAATGGAAAAATAATAGTACGTTGCTCGGGGGAAGACTGATGTGTTAGTTGTAGCAGTTCGCTGCAGAGCCCATTAAATCCTGACCTTGGCGCTCCGCAGTTGCCCTCCAGATGATTTGACTACCTGGTAATCACCCGGGAAGGGGGCCCAGGTTGCCTAGTGCCGGGGAAGTTAAGTTTTTTCTTAAATCTAGTTACAGTACATGCAACAGCCTGGTGTTGTTATTTTTGAAAGTTCCTGGTTTGTTTAACTTTATCTTTTTATGATTTTTAAAAATTTCATTTTCATCACTGTATGTTTGCCATCTGGAATGATGGCATTCCTCATGAGGAGCTGGCACATGTACATAACTCATCTTAATGCTTTGTACTTTGCTTTTTAAAACAATTTTTTTTGAGACAGAGTATCACTATGTGGTTCAGGCTAGCCTTACACTCACTGGGTAGCCCAGCCTGTCCTCAAATTTACAGCGATCTTCCTGCCTCTCAAGTGCTAGGATCACAGGTATGTACCAACACAGCTCGCTGCTTTAGTCTTCTTTTTCCTTTTTTTTTAAATTGGAAATTGAACCCAGGACTACTTTACCAGTTCTTTTTTTTCAAATTAATATTTATTTGAGATAAGTTCTCCTTAGGTTTCTAAATTTTCCAGGCTGAGTTTTAACTTGTGATTGTCCTGGCTTAGTCTGCTAACGTGTTGGAATTACAGGCATGTACCTCCTTGCCCAGCTTCCTGATTTACTTTTTAAAAAACATTTTTGTACGTGTTGATAACCGTTACTGTACATGCATCACGTCATCCATGCTATGTGATGCAAGGTTAGACCTATGTCGTGCATTCTATTGATTCTTTCCCCCTACTTTGTCATGATGGAAATATACACCTTTGCTCTAGTAGACGGAATAATACACTTCCCTTCTTATGTCCCACCTCCAGTGTCAATTATTATCAATCCCTGGCCAGTTTTCCTTCAACTGCAGCTGTACCTCTTTCTTGTGGCCCGGCAAACCTGGAGGCTTGGGAGTAAACCAGCCGTGTTCAAGATTCTTGGACACAGAGAGACGGGCATAAATGTGGACGAGACTGTAACCTTGTCAAAGCCAGGAAAAGAGGGAACATTAGGGTGGAGAAGGAAAAATCTCTCAAAGCCACAAGAGCCATCTTCAAACTGACAGGGCAGTTAAGGAGGAGGGAAAACCTGTTTCAAACTTGGGAGCCTCAGAAAGACACGTTTGGCGTAGGGCTTAGGCAGAATGTTCAAAGCACAGAAAATACTGTGGAAACAGACTTAGTAAACCAACTGTGAGAACCCCTGGGATGGGGGCTGGGACCTGCACTAGAGTTTGCAGTCCAAGGATGTTTTAGCTTTATCTGCAGCATTTTATTCTTGTTTATTGCAAAGAGAAATAAATTCATGATTTTCCTCTACAGAGAATAAAAAATGTAGGCAGGCATGGTGGTGGGCATCTATAATCCCAGCGCTCTGGAAGGGCTGAGGCAAGAGGAGTGCAAGTTCAAGCCCGACATGGGCAATTTAGTGATTTAGAGAGAATCTGCTTCAAAATACAAAATAAAAAAAGGGCCAAGGATGTAGGTCTGTGTGAAAGACCTGGGCTCCATCTTCAGTGCTGAAAAAGAAAAATCTTCAAACTTTAGAGGCAGCATTTCCCACAGTGACTGGGGCAGCCCGGGTGGCAGTTCTCTGTCACCCAATGTGCACCTAGCTGAAACTTCTGTGTGCAGAGGCGCAGCAGGATTGCCTCAGCCTCTGTGGAAGACCCGCTCAGGGAGACTGTCAAGAGGCAGAGATAATGGCTCAACAAGTCTGGAGGAGCCCAGGAGTGCAGAGAAAGGAACCCAAGGCCTCACTTATGCTTGGCAAGCTCTGCCGCTGAGCTATATCCCCAGTCTATTCTTTTTTTATAACAGTTTTATTGAATTAAAATTTACATACTGTACAATTTACAAACTTAAAGTGTGTGATTCAGTAGATATTTTGGCTTATTGCCAGAGTTGTACAACTATGACCACAATGAAATTTAGATCATTTTTATTATCCCAAAGCAAAATACTCTACCCACTAACTGTCATCTCCCAATCCCTCCCATCTAAATCTAGCAATCACCAAAATTCTCTCTCTCTCTCTCTTTTCACAGATTTTCCTATTCTGGAGATTTTTAAAAATTCAAAATAGACCACAGCAACAATAAAGACCTCAACATGTTATCCACAGACATGGAAATCCTACAAAGTAAGCTCTCACACCATATTAGATTGAAACTAGAAACCACCAGTAGAAACATACTTAGAATACAATACCTGTTTTTATTCAAAAGTTGAATCCCTACTGGATATTGAGTGATACTATTACTCAGCCAGGCCAGGCCCATTGTGCCTGCTGGGCAGTATGCCAGTCACAGAAAAGAAGAGTTTTGCAAAAGAAAAAGATTATGAATGAGGTGGTCAAGAATGGCTAAGAGAGCAGGCCTCAGATCTGTTGCTGAGGATAGGATTTGGGGACACAGTACTTACGGGATAAGGGAGCAGGGTGGTTGGGGTGTGGGGAGTGTGATCAGCAGCTAAGTAGTCTGTATTCTGTGCATGTATCATAGCTCTTTATGGTTTTCATTGCATGCATGTTCAGGAAACGGCATTAGTGTGATCTGAGGGTGGAATGTTTGGCTCACTGATACTAAAGGAGTCATCTACTGGACATATCAGAAAAGACACATATACTAGGTGTGGTGGTGCACAATTACAATTCCAGCATCCTGAAAGGCTCAGGCAGGAGGATCAGAAATTCAAACCCAACCTAAGTAACTCAGTGGGACTCTGTCTCACAATTAAAAATTTGAAAAGGGCTAGGGATGAAACTCAGTGCGAAGGCCCTGGGTTTAATTCCCAGTGCTACACACACACACACACACACACACACACACACACACACACACAAACACACACACACACACACACACGTACATGCACACTGTATTGCACACACCCAACTGAAGAGCCAGTGATTTCAGCAAAAGTAGCTTTAAAGAGTCAGGTATGGTGATACATACCTGTAGTCCCAGGACTCGGGAGGCTGAGACAGGAGGATCGTCACAAGTTTGAGGCCAGCCTGAGACACCTAGAGAGTTCAAAGCCAGCCTGAACTGTATAGGGAGACTCTGTCTCCAAAGATAGCTTAGCTTTCAAGTCCCTGAAAAGTAACTGAGGCAACCGTTACCATCATACCTCATGCTTTACCTTGTCACATGTCCCTAAGAACCACTGATTCACTTTCTGTCTCTGTGGACTTTGAGATTCTTTTGATAGTCTGTGAGGCTGAGGCAGGAAGATTGCCGTGAGTTTGAGGCCAGCCTGGGGTACAAAGTGAGTTCAAGGCCAGCCTGTCTCAAAACGACCAGAAAAAAGTCCGCAAGGTAAAAACTATTTTATAACTTACAATTACTTACAAGTTATGGCTATTTTATAATTTATGCTTAGGGCTGGGGATTTAGCTCAGTGGCTTAAGTGCCTGCCTGGCAAGCGCGAGGTCATGAGTTCAATCCCTGGTACCAAAAAAAAAAAAAAAATTATGCTTATAATTTATAAATACTAAGATGTTAGTTATCTCTTAAACTCTTTTGGTATTCGTTGTATTCTTCACATTACTCTTGTGTTAAAAGAAATCTTTCACTTAAGAGCATCCCTAAGTAAGCAGTAGAAATGATCATTATTATATTTCAGTCCTTGAGTATGCCTCTATAAAGGTCTGTGTGACACACAGGGAAACACGAAGAGCAAGTCTGCTGCACACTGGGTATGGTGGCTCCTAGCAGGACAGCACTGGTGTAGTTAGCTGGGGGCTGACTGCGTTGCTTTTTTTACGGCCCAGGACTGATTGATTGATTGCTGTGCTGCAGAGTCAAACCCAGGGCCTTGCCTATCTTGGGCATGCTAGGCGGGTGCCCCGCCACTGAGCTCTCATCCCAGCTCTGGGACACTAGTTTCACTTGAAATTTAGCCCTGATTCACTAAACTATGGTCATTCAGACTCGAGTACTTAACAGACATCTTCTTTAAAATGAACAAAATGAGCCTGTCACTTCAAGGAAAACAACTGGCAGTGCGTGTTGCCAATGATAAAATTTAAGCTTTCAAGTTGAACGCTGGAATTTTGGGAAACCGTGTATCTGCCATCATGAGCTTGACAGCTTCTCAATATTTAAAGACTCTTCTGCCGATGCTAAGTATCAGTGGTGATGTGATTTTTGATACTGTATGATAACATTGACTTTGGGAAGCTTTGCATAACTCAGGGAACCAACATTTTCCAAAGGACTCTGCGAGACTCAAATTGCAAGATGGAGCTTTTGAAGTAGTCAGCTTCCAGCCAGCAGAAAGGGACGAAGCATTTCTCTTAACTCAGTAGCAAGAAAACAGGAAACTACAAAATCAGACATTTTCTTGACCCAACTGGAGACCCAGTGGGCAGAAATCTAAGGAAGAACAGGTGTCTCCCAGGAGAGAAGAGGTGTGGGCACTGGCTCTCCTGTAACACAGCACAGGAAGAGGCTCTGAGCATTATTTAAGAGAGAAAAAGTAATTTAGCTAAATTTTTAGCAAGCTACCTAGAGACTGGTTAGTGTAAGAGTGTATCACGCTGCGCACTTCAGACTCATTGAGAGTCCACTGGGCCTCCAGCAAGTGCTTATGAGAAGGCTCGGAGGAGAGCAGGAGCCCAGGGAGAGCCTCCCTCAGGCGTGCAGGCCTGCGGATGGGACTGGTCACTGTCTTAGTCCATCTTCTGTTGCTATGAGAAAATAATCAAAGACTGGCCTTTTGTAAAGATTGAGCTCATGGTTCTGGAGGCTGGGAAGTCTGAGGGGACAGTGCCAGCATCTGACGAAGGCCTTCCTGGTGCACTGTTCCACGGCAGAGGACAACAGAAGCCAGCCAGAGCGAGTGTGTTAGTTCAAGTCTCGGTTCCTCCTGTAGAGCCACTCATGCTATCACGGGGAACCGACCCTCGTGAATTCGGGTCTAACCCAAAAGTCCACCTTCAAACACCATTGCCTTATGGATCTGGGGAGTGAGTTTCTAACATACAAACTTTTAGGGGCTACACTCAAATCATAGCAGTCACTTTTGCACAGAAGGCACAGAATCATAAGACCTTCCTCACCAAAGAGCGAAAAGCATAAGCTGCCATAGGGAAGAAGGGAAGCATCTCAGAGAAGGCCCTTGCTCTGAGACACAGGGCTTAGGAGGTACCAAGTAAGAAGCAATAGCACTCTTCTGAGAGGCAGGAGGAGGCAAGGGTGTGGAGAGGGAGTCCTTTGAGATGTGGGCTACACAGGAAAAAGGGAGGCAAAACACTGAGGGCGAAGGTCAGGAGAGAACCCTCAAGTAACTCGCCCACACCTCAAGTATAAGGTAATGCTAGAGGAAGTTTCAGCTAGTGTTACACAGATGGAAATCATAGTAGCAACAAAATCCAAACAAAAACTGACTCCTGATTGGTTTGTTGCTTCCTACACTAATGATGGAACAGAAGAGAAGTGTGCCCGTTTCTAGACAGGCTTACTATTTTCTCAGGCTTCTACACAAGGTGTCAGGTATTCAATCAAAAATTATGACACATAGGCATGCCTGCAATCCCAGCACTCTGGGAGGCTGAGGCAGGCAAATCATTAGTTTGAGTCCAACCTGGACAACTTAGTAACTTAATGAGACCTTGTCTCGAAACAAAAATATTATAAAAGGGCTGAAGGATGTAGCTAAGTACAAAGTCCTTGAGCTCAATCCCCAGCATGAAAGAACAAAGAAAACTCTGGAGAGGTCAGGGAACTGCTTCCCGCTTCCCTAATACCTTCTTCTGTGCCTCTGTTCTGGTTGGCAGTTCCTGAGCTGCACCACTGCTAGTAAACCAGCAAATATAATTAACGTTTTTTAAAATTCTGTAAGTGGTTCTTGAAAAGCATTCAGCCAGAGAGGGGTCATAATGACCCTGCGTGTAGAGTTGGTAGAGCAGGAGTGTGGGCACCCTGTGTGCTGCCCATCTCTGAGGAGGGTGTGAACCCTTGATGTGCACATTCGGTCCTCACGCTGGCATTTCATGTCAGCATGGAATGGAAAGGTTGGACGTCCACTGGTGCTGGAGACCTGGTGTGGAAAGATGCCATGTGTTTGCTGTCAAAAAGAACTTCAGAAGCACCAAACAGAAATTTGAATATACATTGAGAAATAAAGATCACTGTAAAGATAAAGAAGGTACATGTAGAAAAATTCTTCTTCATATTTTTAGTCACTTAGAAGACAATGAACAAGGTAACAGTAACAAGAATTTTTTTTTTTTTTGATTGTGGTGGTCCTGGGGATTGAACCAAAAGCCAACTGCTCTACCACTGAGCTTCACCTCCACTCTTACATTAGTAGTTAATTAAGAGTTTAGAGCTACAGTGTAAAGCTAAAATGTGTGCTAACAATGCCTAACAAATAACTATTGTTGCAATACAAAGTACGGGGGAGAAAAATTGGGAGCATACTGTTGTCGTGCGGTTCTCACATTCTAAGGGAAATGGTACAATATTGTTTGAGATTAGACAGTAATTAAAGGTGTATCTTAAGCTTTAAGTAAAATATTAAACAAAAATTTTAAGAGAGGTATAAATGATAAGTCACTAATAAGGAAAAATGGAACTAAAATTACTCAAGCCAAAAACAGGAGGCAGAGGAAGAAGAAGGGGAGAGGGAGAAAGAATAATTGGAGCAAATAGAAGACAACTAAAGAAACAATAGATTTAAACCTAACTGGTAACTATTTACATTAAGCGTAAATGATCTAAGCACACCCATTAAAAGACAGAAGTTGTCAGATTGGACAAAGAGCAAGACCTCATTAAGGGTTCATTTGTAAAAGAACTTACTTTAAACACACATTACAAGGTAGGAAATGTGGTTTAATGAAGCAGAGTAGAAAAGTGTGTTTTCAGAGTCTGTACTGTAACTCAAATCTTTGTTACAAATTTGAGACAGGGTCTTGCTAAGTTGCCCAGGGTTGACCCAAACTCGTGATCCTCCTGCACTGCCTCCTACAGTGCTAGCAATCCAGGCCCGTATCACCATTTGCCTGATGCAGAATCAAAGGCTATTCAGGATTATCTGAAAAGGCAACTAAAGTAATTCTTCTTTTTCCAAATACATATCTGTGGGAGGCTGGGTTTTACTCATATTCTCCAACAACAACCATAACAACAGCAACAACAAACAATATGTAAAATAGATTTAATGCAGAAACAGATCCAGGAATCTGGTTGTCTGGGGGCCAGCCAGACGCCTGGGATGCCATGGCCACAGTGCTGGTGTTAGCTCCCCACCGTCTCAGGGCAGCCACAACCAAAGACCCTCGTGAACTAGAACTTCCAGAACTGCTTCAGGCAGTGGTAAGAATGTTGGGCTAAGTGTGTTACAAACCAGGGGAAGCATTTTGAGGGTGATTAACAGCAATGTGTCTTTTACTGTAAGACATTTGTTTTAATTTAAATGTAAAAAATTGTAAGCCGGGCCTGGTGGTGTATGCCTGTAATCTCAGCACTCCGGAGGCTGAGGCAGGAGGATGGTTGCAAGTTCAAGGCCAGCCTGGGCTACAAAGTAAGCTCAAGGCCAGCCTGAACTGCACAGGGAGACTCTGTCTCAAACAAACAAACAAACAAACAATACACATTGTATTTTTGATATCTTTGCACCGTGTAGATATAAAGGGTGTAAAGCATGAACTTTGTTTACTACCTTTCTTCAAGGGAGAACAATTACCCACTACCCAAAGCTCTCAGTGCCTACCCTATTTCTACCCCCTATTCTCCTACATCATGTGTTTCTCAGGCAGGTGACTCTTTTTTTTTAAGCTCTAACATACAGGGACCTAACTTAGTTTTGCTTATCTTTGATCTCTGTGTAAATGGATTCAACACTTCTTTTCTCTTTTTTTTTTTTTTTGAGACAGGGTCTCGCTGTGTAGTTCAGGCTTTCTTCACCAATATGAATAATTTTTTTTTTATTCTGAAGGTTATACAGTGTACTGAGGAATTAGACAAAAATATAACTAGAACATAAGTCCATGTCTTCATGATATTACTACTAAATTAAATCTTCACAGTTAGAATATGAATTGTTTTAAATAAAAATAGTGAGTTAAATATTAGTACAAGTGGCAAGAGGATATAGCAAAAAAACCAATAAAATTGTAATATGAGTGCTAAAGTTCAGAAAGATATGATTTGAATAACAAAAGAGACATTCAAAGTTGCTCTGGGATTTCGGAAGAGATCTGACCTCGTGTGGTCCTTCATGGCTCTAGGCACCATGTCGCAGCCTCTTTCTGGGAACAAGGAGAGATGATCGCGCACTAGTCACCGCCAGCTTGCTTTGGGTCACTTTCAGCCAGCTGGCTCCATGACCTCTTGCTACCCTGGTCTCTGAGCCCTGCCTGAGACTGCACCCATGCTTGCCTCTGCTCTTCACATTCAGACAGCCAGCTTGGATCCAGGGGGATTTCTAATCTCTGCTCTCAGCATCTTTTACCTTCAGGTAGTAGATTACATTACTGGCTCCAGTGTTTTACGTCTTCCTGTATCCACACACTTTGTCACCTAACTCTCATTCTGACCTGGGCTGCCATGGTACCTGTGCTGGCCAATAGAAAGAGGCTGAAGTGACAGTGTGCTGACTGAGAGGCCCCATGTGCCTGCTTGCTTTCTCGTGAATTTCTTCTGTTGCCAAGAGAAGCACAAAGCCAACTGGTCCAAGAATGAGGGTGAGATCTGTGGAAGAGAGTTGCCCAGCCCACCCATATACTCAGTAACACATGATTGTTCTTTTGAGTCAGTGAACTTTGAAGTGGTTTGTTATGCAGCGATTGCTAACTGATAACATGGATACAAAGCAGCACCTGGCCTCCTTTTCCATTCAGTGACTGAACTCTACCTAGACTTAGAAGGAGAAAGAACTGCACACGTGCAATCAAGTATTTCCACACTTGTGCAAACTGGCCTCCGTGGTCAGCCTATAACATTACCCTGCCTAGCTCAGCTCTTACCCACAACCATGTTACCTCTTACAATTTACCTCTTGGAGCACAGTCCTGGTAGCTGTGACTGAATGAGGCAGGGTGAGAGCTAAATGGCATACCCCATCCTGGCATTGCCAGTTGTGGCCTGGTCATATGTTCTGGCTCATGACAGTGTACTGGAATCCTCCGTCTGCCAAGCTTGTGGTTTCTTCCCATGTCACAGGTCGGGATTCTTGCATATTCTTTAACTCTTTCACAGGCTCCTCAGGAGTCACTCCCAATGCTAACATGGTCTCCTTTGAAGGAAGTCTTGCTCTGAGAGGGTCTTGGCTTGTGCACTGATGAGTGAAACTTCATTGGGTTACAACTTCTCATTCATTAGTGTGGCGGTCTGCAGGCTTTTACTTTGCCTCGTGTATTGCAGTTCTCCAGAACCCAGAGGTTCTATATAGATGCAGACATTGGTATAGATATAGATACAGATATTGACATAGATATAGATAGAAAAAGATATACAAGAGGGGGTTTATCATGGGAGCTGTCTCCAGCGATTATGTAGGCTGAGAGGGCCTGCTGTCCACCACCTACAAGCTGGAGAGACAGGAAGGTGAGCCTGCTAATGCAGCCTGAATTAGGAGTGCTGATGTCTAAGGGCAGGAGAAGATGATTTCTAGTTTTAGAAGAGAGAGAGCATATTTGCCCTCTCTCTCTCTCTCTCTCTCTCTCTCTCTCTCTCTCTCTCTCTCTCTCTTTCTGAGACATGGTCTTGCTTCGCAGCCCAGCCTGGCCTCAAACTCGTGATAAACTTCCAGCCTCAGCCTCCTGAGTGCTGGAGTTACAGATGTGTACCACCATGCCTGGCCCTGCCTTTTTGTTCTGTCTGAGGCCTTAGTGGCTGGGATGCTGACCATGGTTGATGGAGGTAGATTTTCTATCTCATCTTTTCCCAACACAAATGCTAACCTCTCTGAAAACTCCCTCTCCATCAGGAGCAGAAAAGTTTTACCAGCTATCTGATATTCCTTAACTACTGAGTCAAGCTGGCACCTAGAATTAACCATTGCATCACCATTTACTAACTTTGGGTGCACACTCAACGTCTTTCTGGCTTTGCCATTCTCCACAGACAAAGACAAAGTTTTTCTTTTCTTTCTTTTTTTCTCTTTTCTCGCTCTCTCTCGTCCCCCCTCTCTCTCATCTTTCTTTCTTCCTTTCTTTTTTTTTTCATGACTGGTGATTGAACCCAGGGCCTTCTCATCAAGCTACAACTTCAGCCCTTTTCTTATTTTTTATTTTGAGACATAGTCTCGCTGAATCATTAAGTTCCCCAGGCTGGTCTCTAATTTGTAATCTTCCTGCCTCAGCTTCCCAGAGTCCTAGGATTTCAGGTGTGAGCCACTATGCCCAGCTCAGAGTTATCTTCAAGGGTGAGAACCCCTAACTATAGTTCTGTGTACTTGCAATAAGAACAAATGTATGTGTTGTGTGTGTGTGTTGGGGGGGCAGGTTTTGCATTTTTTAGCTACTAGGCTTCCATTCTCTAGTCCTCATAACCTTCTGATTTCCAGTAGGGGAATTCCTTCCCTCCTACTATGAAAATCAGAGATGTTCCTGCTCCAGGCCCAACAGGTAGGCACCT
The DNA here is from genome assembly GCA_004027295.1 of Dolichotis patagonum. Classification (NCBI taxonomy): domain Eukaryota; kingdom Metazoa; phylum Chordata; class Mammalia; order Rodentia; family Caviidae; genus Dolichotis; species Dolichotis patagonum. The sequence continues at coordinate 6,523 of PVJX010017726.1, read as the reverse complement.
AAGCAGAGAGCAGCCAATCAGACTGTCTTGTGAGCCCATGAGGCAGGGGCCACAGGGCCCCTGAAGGCTTCCTGCAGATGCCCCTGCAGAGGGCTGACCAGAGCATGCCTGGGCCAGGGTCAGTCATGCTCTTCAGGGGTCCTGAGAAGTCTGCCAGCCTTTGAGCCTCTGCCCATCCCCCACCCTCTCCAGTTATTCTCTTGCTTGGTAGAGAGAGACACTCTCTAGTTCTTGTAGCTACAAGGCTGACATGAAGGAAAAAAAGTTTTGATTAATAAATTGTTAGTCCACATTTTAAATAAAGGAGGTAGGAGGCCATTGTTTTAGAATAAAGCCCTGTGTTAGGCCCAGTAGACCAGTCTAAAAATCAAGATGGAGTCACTCATGCTAATGTTTCACATTACTAAACTGAAATGAAGTTGTTTTCTGATTCTTGGAGAAATCTTGAGAGAGTTAATAGCCAAATTTCCCAGACAGGACAGTTTCCATGAGCCTGATAATGACATTGCTCTGATAATGGATAATGTCTGATAATGACATTTAAGCCTTACCAAGAAAAGCAAGCCAGGTGTGCAGATGCATGCCTGGAAGCCTATAGTCTGGAAGCCTGAGGCAAGAGGATCGTAAGTTGGAGTCCAGTCTGGGCAATTTAGGGATTTAGCAAGACCATGTCTCAAACTAAAAAATGAAAAGCCCTGTGCATATAGCTCAATGTGAACGCTTTTGGTTCACTCCCTAGTACTGAAAAAAAAAGTAACCTAATATTTATTATTCTATTGTTCTCTCTGTCCCTATCTCACAAGAAGAATGACTGGTCTGCTGTTCTTTGTTTCTTCATTCTTCAGTCCTTCTCAGCCTACAAATCTCTTCTGCTCAGTCACTGACTTACTGTGTTTTGTGAAAGGAAGCATTGCCCAAGTCTAGAATAGCAAACAAAGCCAATTAAGACCTTGTATCCACCGTTAAATTTTTAATTTTTGAGTGAGGGGTCCTGCAATTTTTTTGTATTAGGAATTGAACTCAGGACCTTGCGCTTGCCAGGCACGTGCTGTACCACTGAGCTATATCCCTGGCCCTGGGTCCTGCATTTCTTCTTTTAATTTCAAAGGAAGTAAAATGCAACAGTAAGATGAAACAAACAAACAAAAAAAACAGTAATAGGACAGTAGGAAATCCATGATCGTTACTATACTACACATGTTGTTATCAGACCGCTGGCCCCCAGGCCTCATGTATTTGCATTGTGCATTTGTGATTGGTTCATTGTCTAGTGCTTGGATTGGTGGTGTCAGGGCTACACCCTCCTAGGGGGTGGAGCCAGGATGTGATGTAACGGCAGGAACAAGGTGTGTCTCTCTCTTGCCTGTTCCGCTTGCGGTTTGCAGCCACCATGAACTGCGCCCAGCCATGCCACCCTGCCTTGGAGCCAACTGAGTATGGACTGAAACCTCCAGAACTGTAAGAAATAAAACTTTCCTTTCCCAACTTTTGGGCATCAGGTATTTTGTCTCAGCGATGAGTAAAAAGTAACTAAGACACTTCCCTACTTCAGTTATTTCAGTTATTATCATTTCAGCCTGTGTTGCACCCAGTTGCTTATGGGGGAGTGGTTGGGAGGTGGAAGTGGCTTCTTTGCTGTTTCTCCCCGGCCAGAAGGGCCTCCACTGGCACATAGGGAGGCTGCATGGCTTCCTGCGTTTTTATTTTCCCTGAAGACTGCAAAGTATGTCATCAGCTCTGATTAAAACAGTGTGAGGACTTATTTGAGACAGGACTAACAAAAACATACTGCATGGGACCACTCATGTAAAGTTTAAAAATAGGTAACTCCAATCCAGAGGGCTAAAAGTCAGGATAGTGTTCACAAGGGCTAGGGTGGCAAAGTGACAGGAAATGGGAAGCAGAAAGGGCCTTGGAGGGGTTCTGGGGTCCTTGAAATACTGTATTTCTTGATGTGGGAGGTGGCTATGCAGATGTCCTCTCTTTGTGGATGTTTATCAAGCTGTATATACCGTAAGCATCTTTTATACATGCTATGTGTACATGTGTACTCTTTTATACATGCTATGTCAAAATGCAAAATTAAAAGAGAGGATTTGTACTTTGCAAAAGAAGAACAAGGAGTTGCGACTGACCAGCCCTAGGGGTGCCCAAAGAAGGCTAGGGTGGGGATAGGGGTTCCTGAGCAAAACCCTGGAGGAGGAGCAAGAAGTAGGGGCGGGGCTGCCCACCTCTTCCAGTAAAGGGAGCAGAGCAGATGGAAGACTCGGGAGCATATCCTTGTATTAAGGCTGGCTGTGCTGGGAACATGAGGAGGCAAACTGGGTGAGAGATGCAAAGACCAGCCTGCTGGGGCCCTGCTCTCTATCCTCTGGGCAGCAAGAAGCATGGCTGGTTGTGAGCTTGAGATTTCAGCTGCACTGTGGAGAGCAAGTTGGGTGAGAGACCCTGAAAAGGCCACAGACTTTTCTAGGAAAGCGGTGGTGGTGACGGCTTGGTCTGGGGAAGTACAGAGAACAGAATGAATTCAGAAAATGTCTTTGGTGCAAGAGGTGACTGTAACCCAGCATCACAATTCGTCCAATCAAAAAATGAAGTCTAATATCCTATGTCTTGAATATGCCTAACCTAACAAAGTTGTTTGCTCCTAATAAGGAGAATGTGGCTAACAGGATGCCACATGACTCCCCAGGCTAGATTAGCAAAGGTGATACCACTTCCTCCTTGCTCTCCCCTGGGATTCAGCTTCCCTGCTGTGAGAAAGGTCAGGCCATATATGCTACTTCGTGACCAGGGAGTATTTAATTAATGTACAGGGGAGATTTAAATTAAAGAACATTTATCACAGTAAAAGACATGTTGCCATTAATTCTCCTCAAAATGCTCCACCTCACTTGTGACACACTTAGCCCATCTTTCTTATCACTTTCTGAAGCTGATTGGGAAGTTTTCTTTCTTGAGTGTCTTTACAAGGTGTGATAAAAAATACAATGAATGAAACTGCCTCGGGCCATCTAATGGAAAGGTAGGTTTGTAAAAACATCATGGTGCATTGTCATTCACCTGTACACTGGATCTAACACCCTGCAATTTCTGGCTCTTCCCCAGAGTCAAAATGACCATAAAAGAAAAACATTTGGAATCAATTCAGGACATTGAGGATACTCAAGAAAAGGGACTTCTAGGACTACTTCAGAAAATGATGAGGATGACAAGTGTCCAAGTGAGGAGGAACATTTCCTGGTGGATTAATGGTAATATGCCTTTTGATGTAACACATTTTAAAAAACACATGTTCACTATGTATATATTTGGGGGTTTGAACTCACAACCTTGCACTTGCCAGGCAGGCACTTACACCGCTGAGCTAAACCTCTGGTCCCTCACTACATGTTTTAATCACACTTCCCATAGGTGCTCTGGCTGACTGCCCTATTGAGGGACAGTTAACTTGAAGTTCTGACATGTGAATGGAGAAATCTTCCGGATGACTCCAGCTGCATGAGACTGAGAAACAGCTGCCTACCTGACCCTGTTAACTCTCAGAACAGTGATTTGTGCCACTAAGTTTTTGGTTTGTTGGAAAACAGTAGTCTTGACTATTAAGTAAAATCACCAAAGAAGCTTTGAGAATTCCCCATACCCAGGCCAGACCCACACACAAATTTTTGTTAAGCTCCCAGTGCACAGCCAAGGTAGAGAATCACTTCTGCAGAGTGATCAGTCGTAGGACTTCCCAGCTTGGTGGTGCAGAACAAGTTGGAGTCAGCCTCATAAAACTGCCTTTCACTTCCCTGCCTCTCCTCACCTGTGTCCATTATCAGTTTTTGGCAGTTGAAAGTGATCCATTTAGGTGGCAGAGACTTTGTCCCTGTTGCTTGGGGATTTCTTTTTAAAGCTGTGAAAGGATGGTTGTGGGGAAGAAATAGGTGTCCCAAAGACAGGAATGTGCATGAGACTGACAGATAAAATACAGGAAGCCCAGTCAAACTTGAATGTCAGATAAACCATCAGTATTTTTTTTAGCCCAAGTGTATTCAAAATGTTACATGAATATTCTTATATTAAATAGCTATTTGTTATTTATCTGAAATTCAAATTTCATTGGATGATATGTTTATTTGTTAAATCTGACAAGCCGAAATTTAAAAGGAGACACATGGGACTCAGTTAGGGACATCTGTGGATTACTGAGTTCCTCAACAACAGGTAGCAGACACTTCAGAAATTTCCAGGCTGCTCCTCTGATGGGGGGAGGGGACGTGAGCACTCAAGACAGGATGTAACAAATTCAAAACAGGCAGCTCTGATTTGCAAAATATCAGTTAACTAAATTCGCATATATTGAACTATATCCTTGCTTTGCTGCTACTGGTATAAACATTTGTGTATAGGTTTGTGTGTCCATATAAATTTCCAAATCAGTTGGGGGATGTTTGGAAACTGTCATATTGTCTTTCAAAGTGGCTTTACCATTTCTGTCTTCCTTCTACTATGCCTGGCAGTTTCTTTGGTGGTATTTCATGGGTTTCCCAAGCTCTGTTCATTTTCCTTCATTCTTTTCACCCTCTATACCTAGATAATTTCACTTATCTTATCTCTAGGTTTGCTGATAATCCCTTGTTCCTCAAATCAACTTTTTGGCACCTGTAGTGTATGTTTTTTTTTTTTTTTTTAATGTTTTTTGAAATTAAAAAAAATTTTATTTAAAGAGAAAAAAAGCAAAACAGAAAAAAGGGTAGAAATAATACAGAATTTCAAAAAAACATTAACAGATCACTACTTCATAAATTACATATTGTCTTCTTAGAAATAGTTGTTCATGTTACAAAATTAAGGCATACAAAGTGAACAAACAAGTGAGGCTGTAAACAGTTCTGTTCAACAATCCAACAAAAACTTGGTAATATGGTTATCAATCCCACATGTAGTGTATGTTTTTATTTCGGCTACTGTACTTTTCATCTCCAGAATTTCTATTTTGTTCCTTTTTATACTTCCAATCTCCTTATTGTCATTCTCTATTTGTTCATACACTCTTCTTGTGTTTTTGTTTAGTTCTTTGTCTATGGTTTTCGTTAACATATTGAGCCCACTTGAAACAACTGATTTAATATCTGTGAGGAACGTTTACAAAATCTGAGCTTCGGAGATGGCTTCTTTTCTATTCTCCCCCCTCCCCCAATGGTTTTCTTCACATGCTACTATTGTTTAGATCTTAATTACCCTGAAAAGGTACAGACTGGACACAAAGCCTTGGTCTCAAGGCAGGTGCTAGGAGGTAGCTGGAAGTGAGCCCTAGTGGGACATCTTTAGGTCACCGGGGGCTGCCTTTGATGGGAATTTTGGGACCTGGCATCTTCCTCTTTCATTTGCTTCTTGCAATGAAGTGAATGGTTTTATTCTTCTATGCACTCCCACCATGATGTGCTGCTTTGTCACAGGCCTAGAAACACTACCAGGTGTGGTGGTGCAAGCATGTAATCTCAGTACTGGGAGGTGGAGGCCGGAGGATTGCTATAAGTTCAAGGCCAGCCCAGGTTACATAAATGAGTTCAAGGTCTCGCTGCATAGTGCACATAGTGTGTCCAGGCTGGACCTTTTCAGGGTAATTAAGATCTAAACAATAGTAGCAAAACAAACAAACAACCACAAACAAACAAACAGCAAAACTACAAATTATAATAAATAAATATTAAAAACAGTGAGACCAACTTACAGTGGACTGGCAATTCTGAAATCGTGGACAAAAATCAATCTTTTCTCTTTGTAAGTTGATTATTACAGGTACTTACAATAGTAACGGAAGGCTGAATACCACATATGTTTTTAAATACTTTATTGAGAACTAAAATTTTTGAGTGTTATATAATGTGTTGATGCTGGAAATCACAGCCGCTTCCTCCTCATAAATTTTGCTTGTTGAAGACTGTAGCCATTTTTTCAGTGACTTTTTGAAATGATATTTGCAGAGTATGTAGATCCCTTTGTGTACAGTCATTAAAGTTTTTATACCATTATCTTTGCAGTCAGTGACCTGAAAAAAATTTTCTTTTTTATTTTTGTTTTTGTGTTTGTGAGACAGGATCTTGCTATGTAGTCAAGGCTGGCCTTGGAGTTACTATGTAGACCAAGCTGGCCTTGAACTTGCAGCCATCCTCCTGCCTCAGCCTCCTGGGATTACAGGTGTACACTATCATACACTTCACTTGCTTTTTTTTTTTTTTTTTGCATACGGGGGATTGAACTGAGAGCTTCAAAAATTTTCTTAAATGTCTGGCTCCGGAAAGGAATTCTTTCTGTTTACATCTGCTGGTAGGTGCTACAACAGGAAGGAAGCTAAGGAGGCTCAAAACCAAAACAAATCTACACTAGTCTGTCTGGGAGCTTCCAGACCAGTCAAACGTACACTCCCCAGTTTTTGGAGACAAGGTACCAGCTGGCACTTTAGAAGTGCTATTCCTACAGTGCCTGGTGAGATAGGGGCTGAGGAATGGACATGATAACTGGCTTGCATCTACTC
>PVJX010017725.1:0-37813 GCA_004027295.1 Dolichotis patagonum | reverse complement strand
GCAGCGACAGCTGGCTGAGCGCCACCCCGCGGGTCTCGGCCAGGAACACGGCTTTCCCGGAGGCCTCGTGCGCCTGGCGGAACGGCATCTGGGCAGAGGGGTGCAGGGGGCGCTGACGCCGGGCCTGGGCTCTGATCTCCGCCGCGCCCGCCTGGGGTCCCCCCTCGGCTCCCACACCCTTCACTCCCACCCCACTCACCCCTTTGCGGACCAAATAGTAGGCGAGGTCGGTGGCCAGCATGTCAGGGCTGAGCGCCCGGGCCATGTTCTCCTGGTGAATCTGGGGACAGGGGCTGCGGTGAGCTCAGACAGCCCTGGTCCCCGGCCCGCTCTTATCTTAGGCCCTGCCTTGCCAGGATGTCACTGCCCCGAACAGCCTCTCTCCTGGCTCTCTGCTTGAGCCTGTATGGAGCCCATGCCTGCAATCCCAGCACTCAGGAGGCTGAGGCAGGAGGATCATTGCGGGTTGGAGGCCAGCTGGGGCTACATAGTGAGTTCAAGGGCACCCAGAGCTGCACAGTGAGACCCTGTCTCAAGAACAAACACCGGGCTGAGCCCCACTGTGTCTGGAGTGAGGCTCATGCTCTTGCATTTCTATCAGATTCTGAGGGGAGGCTGGTGCTGCTCCACTGGGGGCCACACCTTGAGAACCAGTACTGGGGAGACACCAGCGTTCGGGGGTGAAATGGAGATGTGGGAATCTGCCTCAATGGGGGGGCGGTGCTGAGGCAGGAAGGAAGGATTATCGCAGAAACTGGGCCAGGTGTGGTAGTACACGCCTGTAACCACTGCACTCTGGGAGGCTGAGGCAGGAAGATCACAAGTTTGAGCCCAGCCTGGGCAACTTAGTGACTTAGTGAGACCCTGCCTCAAAATAAAAAATTAAAAGGGCTAGAGATGCAGCTCAGTATAAAGGTCCCAAGTTCAATCTTCAGGAGAGAGAGAGAGAGGAAAAGGGGGAGGAAGGAAAGGAAAGGAAGTGAACAAATTAAAGGAAAAAGAAAAGCTTGTGCTCTGGTCCACAGACAGGACCTAATCCACTCCCCTTCCCAGCTCGTAGGGAGCAGGACCAGGTCCCCCAGCCCCAGCAGCCTCCTTCGGGAACGCCTATGGCAGCCCTTGCAGGGACACAGCGTTGGGACAGGGAGGGGTGGGTCTTGCCTGCAGCGTGGAGATGACGCCCGTGGCCACCTGCAGGACGGCACTCATTGTATCTGTCACCTCGAACACGGCTTCCTTGTCCTCCTGGGGGCGCATGCAGGCGTGAGGCCCAGTGGCCCTGGCCCCACAGAGCCCCTGCTTGAGGCTAGGGATGCCGGGTGCACGGGACAGGAAGGACACAGCCACTCTGGGGGTCCCCACCAGGCCCCGTACCTGCAGGTCCTTGTTGTAGGTGCTCGGAAGTCCCTTGAGGGTCATCAGGAGTCCAGCGCACTGTGGGCAGAGGTGGCTTAGGCTCTGGCGCCCGCCCAGGGCACAGCCCGCAGGCCCAGCCACCCTCCCTGGCACTCACCCGCCCGAACACGCGGCCGGCCTTGCTGCGGACCAGCTCCAGGCTGTCCGGGTTCTTCTTCTGGGGCATCAGGCTGCTTCCGGTGCTGGGGACACAGAGGCCGGGGATGAGGCGTGGGGGCGGTGCCGGAGCAGGCTGGGGACAGAGATGGGGACGGAGGCGGGCGAGCTGCACCTGTAGGCATCCGAGAGCTGCACAAAGCCGAACTCCTTGGTGCCGTAGAGGATGAGGTCCTCGGCCATCCTGCTGAGGTGGGTTGCGCACAGGGAAGCCCAGAACAGGAACTCCACTGGGCCGGGCAAGAGGACAGTGGGCACTCAGGTGGGCCACCAGACGCTTCTGTCCCCGCGCAGCCTGGAGAAGCTCCGGGGTCCTGGAGAGAAGCCGGCTGGCACCTGCAACTTACCCACGAAGTCTCGCTCGCTGGTGGCATCCATGCTGTTGAGTGTGATGGCCCCGAAGTTCAGTTCTGGGGGTGCAGGGGACATGGGGCTGGGCTGGAGCATGGAGAGTGGACTCTACAACCCCAAAACGGCCAAGGCCACCTCGGTCTTCTCCCAGGAAGGAGTGGCGGTGGGGGTGGGCACAGGCTGACAGCACACATCACGGGACAGGGCAGGACCCCTGAGCTTCCCCCATGCCAGGCTCCATGCCAGGAGCAGCCCGGGCCTCAACAGCCTCAGGTAAGAAGGACAGAGCCTGCTGTACCGTCTTGTGTGCCTCACCTGCTCGCAGCAGCTCCCGGTCCACGCCCAGAGGGTTGCCCGCAATGGCCCCGCTGCAGGGAGACAGGTCAGAGGGGACAGAGGTCAGAGGGACTGGGCCTCCTGGCAGGTGCACACACACACACAGTGTGCACACATGCACAGGCAGAACCATGCCTTGGTGGCCACAGTGCACCCTGGGGCTTGGCTTTTCCCTGGCCTGGCCACCTGGAATACTGGAACACGTGTTCCCGTGCCGGGGAACGGCATGTCATAGGCAGCTGGTTCAGAGAGAGCCCGGGCCCTGCTTGGACACCTGACCAGCTCCGTTGTCCCCATCTGAGAGACAGCTGGAGGCCCACGCAGCTGTAAGCCCTCCTCCTGGCTTACCAGGCGCAGATGAAATATACAGTGAGTGTTTATGTGAAAAATATTACGGTAAAAGACACAGTGCCACGCGTCCCCTCAGGGTCCTCCCGCTTGCCTTAAACACTCTTCCCATCATTCTTGTCATTTTCTGAAGCAGTTCTGGAAACCCTCTTTTGAGTGTCTTCACCAGTGACAAAAAATACAGTGAGTGCCACTGTCACGCACCATCCAACAGAAAGGCAGCTTGTAAAACACCAGGCTGTGTCCTCATCCACCTAATTCACTGGGCCTGGCACCATGTGACTGCTGCCTCTTCCCCAAAGTCAAAATGACCATGAAAGGGAAATGTCTGGAATCAGTTCAGGAACTCAAGGCAGCCACAACAGAGCAAGTAAAGACCCCCAGGAAAGAGGAGTCCGGAGCTGCTCCAGAAAGCGTCAAGGATGATGGGTTTGAAGCAGGGGAGAGCAGACTGAGAGAGGACTCATGGCAGTGTGTCTTTTATTGCAATATGCTTTTTAAGACGTATTTTATGGTTGTACCGCCTATTAACCTGCTGCCTATCCCCTCTGTCCCTGGCTTCTTGGGCCACTTCCAAAGGACCACGCTGACCATGTAGCAAACTGCCCCCCCAGGCCCCTTGGCCTCACTGACCTCCCCAGGGGCAGGACGTTGATCCGCTTCTGCACCTCCAGCAGCCTCTCGGAGTCCCGGGTCAGCGCCACGGCGTGGCTGTGGGAGGCCAGGGCAGCAGGCTCAGGGGCAGCTGGTCTCCCCGTAGTCCCCCACGTGTCCCCAGCTCACCTCAGAATCCAGTGGCTCCAGCGGATGGGCTGGGCCCTCTGCAGGTGTGTATACCCCGGAAAGAGGACGTCGTGTTCCCTGCAGGGGCAAGAGAACCAGGGGCCTGAGGGCCGAGGGCTGAGGCCAGGCACGGCCTGCCTGGGACTCCAGGACCTGGGGCCTCCAGGGAGAGCCAGGTGGTCTGCAAGCCCCTGCCCACATGAGGCACCAAGCAGTCTCCTAGGGTCACGTAGGTCTGTTATGGCTTAGATACATGTCCCCAGTCTCCTGTGATTGGATCACTGGGCACTGTCCTCATCCGTGGATTCATGCATGGATGAGCTGAGAGCTAAATATGCCATTAGGAGGTGGGGCCTGGGAAGTGGTCACTAGGGGCATGGCCTGGGAGGGTGCATTCTTGTTCTCTGCTCCTCCCCTCCCTTCTCTGGTTATACCCAGATCTTTCCCTCATACTGTTCCTGTTTGGAGCCAGTCAACCATGGGCCGAACCCTCTGGAACTGTAAGCCAAATAAATCTCCTTCCTTTAACTTTCAGGAGCAACAGGAAAGCCAGCTGAGGTACACTGTAGTCCCAGCGCTTGAAAGGCTGAGGCAGGAGGATCCCAAGTTAGAGTTCAGTCTGGACAACTTAGCAAGATCCTGTCTCCATATTTAGGAAATAAGTTGGGGTGAAGGCTGGGGATGTAGCTCAGTGTGAAGGCCCCAGTTCAACCCCTAGCACCCATGAATGAATGAATGAACAGCAGGGCCACAGCAGAGGAGCTGTTGGGTATTTAATTCACCCATTTGAAGTGTTGCTCAGTTTGCAGCTATCACCGTAGTCAATTGTAGCACACTTTCGTCACCCCAGGATGACTGTCCTTATGTCTTTGCATCCCACGTAAGGGGTCAGAGGGCCTCATGGAGGACCAGAGTCCACCCTGTCACAGATGCCACACAGGGGCTCACACAGGGGACCAAAGCCCCACAGGCATCTGGGTGTGGCAGCCCAGGCTTGGGAATCCAGGTGAAAGGGGACCGGTGGCTCCAGGCTCTGCCCCGGTGGCTTCGGAGGGTGGGGTTTCCTGGCTCTGTCCACCCTGGCCACCTGGGCTGCCTGCCTGGGGACAGACGCCCCTGCCGTCCCCGCGTCCTCTCTTACGCCTCTGCCCTGTCCACCATGGTCCTGATGAGCTCGCGCAGGAGGCCCGAGAGCGAGGTGCAGCTCTGCCGCATCCAGAGCCGCAGGTCGGTCACCACCTGGTCGTTCCGGCTGCGCCCCGTGTGCAGCTTCCCGGCCACGTCCCCGATGAGCTCCTGGGGCGACAGAAGCGCAGGCTCAGGGCCACCTGCCACTGCAAGAGGGGAGACCAAGGCCCTGGCCCTGCACTGGCCTCTCCCTGACTCTGCGGGGCCCCACGGCCGAGGGGAAGAGGATGACAGCAAGTGGCCCGGTAAGAGGGGAACCAGGCCAGGCAGGCGGAGGGGACGTGGGGACGTCGTACCTTCAGGCGCCGCTCGTTGGCCGTGTGGATGTCCTCATCACTAGGGTGCAGCTTGAAGGTGCCCTGGGCCCACTCTTCTGCCACCTGCAGTGGGAACAGCCTGGGGGTCAGGTGGAGACATCAACTGCTTCGAGGTTTTCCATCCCGGGTGGCTGGCTGTCCTGTGGGGAAACTGAGTCCTGGAGTGCCCCCCCATCCCATAAGGCATATCTCAGGCCCAGCCCATCTTTTCCCTCAAGCCTGGAGCTTATATGAGTCCTTTAAAAGATGAAGACAGTGGTAGACTCCATGGCGAATGTCTATAATCCCGGCACCAAGGGAGGCTGAGGCAGGAGGATCTCAAGTATGAGTCCCACCAGGGCACTTTAGAGAGAGACTATCAAAATAAAAAAATAAAAAAGGGCCTAGATGATGTTCAGTGAATACTTCTAGGTTTGATCCCCAGTACAATTTAAGAAAAAAGAAACAAAGAAAGACAAAGGAGTACCTGGTCGAGGCCGTGCAGGATCTGGTCCCTCTCTGCGCTGGTGAGGAGCCCCGCCTTCTCCAGGCCCCGGCTATAGGCCTTGCTCCCCTGCACGTCCACTTCCCACAGGTGCCGGTCGTAAGCGATGGATGCATTGAATCTCTCCATGATGGGATCCACTGCACCCACAAACCGGCCACCCCAAAGCTTCCCACTCTGGGCAGGAGAGACAGTGAATAAATGAATTAATCATCTTCCCTCCCCCAGAAAAGGGCTTTAAGGGCCAGGCAAGGAAGCGCAGGCCTGTGATCCCAGTGCTCCAGGAGGCTAAGGCAGGAGGATCAAAAATTGGAACCTAACTTGGCAACTTAGCAAGGCCCCGTTTTAAAATAAAAGACACAAAGTGTTGAGGATGTAGCTCGGGGAGAAGGCTGAGTCCAAGCCTCAGGCCCGCAGGGAGAAAAAGTCCCCAGGAAAGATACGAACAGGTTTATTCTTCCTGAACAGATAAGGAAACTGAGGCGCGGAGGGTAGAAGCCCTGAATGCACAGGAAGTCAGGCTTCTTTGCCACCACAGAGTGTGACTGTAGAGAGATGGTGATATTGTACACAGCTAAATTAGGAATATTTGAGGCAGTCAGACATGGCTGGACCCTGAGGGAGTCAAGATGAAAGGTGAAAACAGCTAAAGAGAGGCCCACACACTCCCCAAGGGGTGAGATTAGTGATAACACCTGGTCTAAATGGGCGGTCAGCCACCCAGGGGGTGGCAACCACCCCAGATTCCTCACCTCCCTAAGAAGCACTTTGATCTTCCATGCTCGCAGGCAGCATGCTTCGCCACTGGGTGACATCACCTGTGCAGCTGTACGTGTGCTCTTATTGGTCAATCACAGCCATAACCCACACTGCACCCACGTAGGTTTTGCTCTATAAAATTTCCCTATAGGGTGGGGTCCCCGGCTACCCATTCAGGTCCCTGCCAGTCCTTCAGCAGGAGCTTCTTACTGCCCAATAAATATATCCTACTCTTATCCTCCGTTCTTCCTAGAATTCATTCTCCAACTTTTAGGGAACTCGGCACACCAGACACCTGACACTGAACAGGTTGGGAGATACAGTATTTCTCTTATGTCACATTTGGAGGTTCTGATATCATCTCTGTGACAGTGGCATCCCTGGGACCACAACAGAAATTCTTGGACCTTTCTTGTCTCTGACCAAGTGGAGAAGTTGCCTCAAACACTTTGCTTTTTGTCTTTGAGATGAGGTTCCACTGTACAGTTCAGGCTGGCCTCATAGCGATCCTCCCGCCTCAGCTGGGATTACAGACACGTGCCACTGCAACTGGCCGAAAGCTCAGTTTTAATCCAGCCCCACTGTGCCAGTGAGGATGAGGCTGACACCTTCGTCTCACTATGCACCACAGACACCCCCACGAGGCTGTGACTCCTCTGTGCCTGTCAGCCCCGCTGCCCAAGGACTCTGACCCACGGCGGCCTCTGTGTCTCTGTCCCATGGGCCTTGTGTGCTCCACCCCCAGGTACACCAGCAAGACCTGATCTTCAGCAAAGCACCCCTAGCACCCCAAGAGGCTGAGGCAGGAGGATCACAGGTCTGAACCCAGCCTGGGCAATGTAGCAAGATACTGTCCCAAAACAAAAAATGAAAAAAGGGCTGGGGATGTAGCTCAGTGCAAAGGTCCTGGGTTCAATCCCCAGCACCAGGAAAATAAAGCACCCTATGGAGCCCCAGACCGGAGGGCCAGGGCCAGGAAGCCAGAATCAGGTGCCTGGAAGGGGCTTGGAGCAGCTTCTGGGCCTTCTCTCCTTGAGTAATAACAGCTTCCTAATAAGCAGGCCTCCACCCAACCAATTAGCACCAACCCACAGATGGATCCCGGGCAAACTCAGGTCACGAAAACTGCACTGCAGGGAGCCCTGTGCTTTGGGACCAAGCCTCACCCTGTGGGCTGCCTTGTAAACAGGCCCCAGGAGGAGGTCAGAGCGGTGCCACCCACGGGGGTGAGGACAGGGGAGGGGACAGGAAGCCTAGGGTAGCTGCTGCTCCACCAGGGAACGCCTGGCCAGGCTGAGTTCTGTGGGATGAGTGTACAGGAACACAGGGCTGGGCAGGGGCTGGGCAGGAGGTGCAGCGACTTAGGAGAGAGCACCAGCAGCATTGTCACCCTTGGCCATCATTTCTGCAGCACCTCCTGGGCTAGGTCCCAGGGGAGTTGAGGTGACTCCAGGATGGAGCCACAGCCCAGGCCCCTGCTCTGGACCCACAGGCCTCCTCCACACAACCGGAGGCTGGTGAGCAGACACTGTCCCCCACCCAGTTCTTTTCTTCACAGGGACCGAGGGGGAGGAAGTCTTCCCCAGTAAGGACAGGGGTGCTGGGGCCCAAGCTCCTGCTTCACAGCCGCAGGTTCCCTTCTTGAGCATCAGCCAAACAGCAGGCCCTTCTTTTTCTTATCTTTAGTTATTTTCTTTTTCCCGGTACTGGGAATTGAAGCCAGGGCTTCACTGACTGACCCCCTCAGCCTTTTTTATTTTTCAGAGACAGGGTCTCATTAAGTCTCTAAATTGCCCAGGCTGGGCTCTAACTTGCAATCCTCCTGTCTCAGCCACCTGGACCTGCTGGGATGACAGGGGTGTGCCACACCTGACAGCAAACAGCCCCTCCTAACCTAGGGGTTCATTGCAGTGGCCTCCTGACCCAGTGTCTTAGAGCAGGAGGTGCACAGCTGTTGCTGTCCCCACCTGCTGGTGACCTGTGGCAGCCTCACAACAGGAACCATGAAGTCCCCTGCTGGGCTCTTCCCGCCCCGCCCCGGGGCTGCACATAGCCAGGTCGGCGCTGGGCAAGGGTGTGTGTGTGTGTGTCATGGCCTCCGGGGGGCGACGGGGCCCATCAGTCGCGCGCGGGTCACAGCCCAGGCCTCCCCCAACCCCACTCGCAGGCTCGGGCCACACTCACCTCTGATGCCATACTGGGCGGGTCCTGCCGTCCGGGAGCCTCCGTTCTCTGAGTCTGGAGAATAAGAGCAGACTGACGACTCCGGCCAACGGCAGCCCGTGGGGACGCGGGCCTGTGCGGTGCCCGGGGCGCACCACCGTCCCCGGCGTCCCCCGCTCCTGCCGGTACCCCTGCCGCCGCCGCACTCACCCGGTTGTCCACGCCGCCGGTGTCCACGCAGCCCGCTCGCTGGGGTTTTATGGTCCGCCAGATAGCTGCTCCTCGCCTGGCCCTGACCCCGCCTCCCGGAGGCAGGCGCACCAATCCAAGGAGGCCCAGCCGGTGGGCGTTGCCTCCGCCGTCCAACCAGAGATGTGGGCAGGGCTTTCGGCGGGCAGAACCTACCTAGGGGGGGACGGCGCTGGTGTCGCAGGGTGTCGCGCCATAGGGACCCGGCTCAAGGGTCAAGACTGTGACCACACCCTCGGGCCAGACTGGCTCGGCAGATCTTGACGGTGAAATGGTTTGTCGCTCACTCATTCAACAAACACACGCAAGCCCCTCCTGAGCGCTAAATACAAGTGGAAGAAAAAGAAACGGGAAACCGGAATCTGAAGAGGTCAAGGGTCAATGACCTCGGCGGTCTGTAAACCTGAGGCCGCAGTCCGGAGTATCTGGTAGCTCAGAAAGACAAGGCTTCAGCAAATGGGTTGTGGCGGGAAGCTGGGAAGGTGTTTGAAGACGGAGCCGTCGCCACAGTAAGGAATACCACTGGTGACTGGGCAGGCACCAGGCTCAGTGCTAAAGCTCTCGCATGCTTCTTGCTGGCTCATCTGCACGACAGTTCTGTTCACCAGTGAAGAAACAGATGCTTCAAAAAGTTGCCAGTGAGCCAGGCATGATGTGCACACCTATGATCCCAGCATTTGGGAGGCTGAGGCAGAAGGATCATCTGTGAGTTGGAGACCAGCCTGGACTACATAGTGAGACCTTGAGTCTTAATTACTTTGCTCATTTCTGAGGCAAAATACCCAACTCCCAAAAGGTAAAAGAGTAAAGGTTTATTTAGCTCACAGTATGTGGAGGTTTCAGTACATAATTGGCTGGCTGTGATAGAGGGCAGCATGGCAGACAGGCATTGCAAAGGAGAAACAGTTTGTGGCAGGCAGAAGGTGGCAAAGCAACAAGGGACAACTACTTTCTGTCCTCATATCTTATGCAGGCTACTCAGGGCAGGTGGCACTCACATCCCTAATCCTAGTGCCCTTGAGCCTAGCACTGCCCTGTAAATTAATCCCAGCACCACACACTCTAGATCCAGCCTGCAAAAGCCCCACCTATGACTGCATGAGGTTTCGTGGTGCCTTCTAAATACAAGACATAACACTTTGGCTCAAAAAAATAAAAAAAGATCTTGGAATGTGGCTTAGCCCTTCCTGGGTTGAGTTTCCATTACTGTGAAAGGAAATCAGTCTAAAATTTGTTTCCCCTATTGGAAACCATATGTTAGTGACAAGATCTCTAGAAGCAATAGCAAGGACAGGGGAAATTGCAAAGTGATCTCACACACCCAGGGGAAGGGAAAGACCTAGAGTTTTTTGTTTTGTTTTCTCTGGTTTGGTTTAGTTCTTACAGGTAGGGTCTCACTGTGTAGTCCAGACTGGCCTCGAACTTGCAGTGATCCATTCCTGCCTCAGCCTCCTGAGTGCTGAGGTTCTGGTGTACACCACCATGCCAGGCTCTTTAAAGTCTTTAAAGTTTACCACCTCAGGCTCATTCTTGGCACAGAGATAACCTGTAACAATCTTTAAAAAATAATAATGCCAGGATATAGCTCAGTGGCCTGGCAAGCATGAGCTTGTGAGTTGGATTCCCAGTACCTAAAATAAAATAAAATAATAAAATAAAATAAAATAAAATAAAAAATGTTTTACATTTAAAAAAAAAAACTAGCTGGGCATGGTGGCTTACACCTGTAATCCCAGCATTCTGGAGGCTGAGGCAAGAGGATCGTTGCAAGTTCGAGACCAGCCTAGGCTACAAAGTGAGCTCAAGGCCAGCCTGAACTGCATAGAGGGACCCTGTCTCAAAAAGACTAAATAAATAAATAAATAAATAAATAAATAAAACTGGTAAACCCTTAGGAATCAGATTTCCAGAGCTACCACATTATTAAATTCAAATGTCCGATTTTCTTTTTTTTAAAGAGTAGAATATATTTCTTGAGAGAAAGCTTTTGTGAGAGAGAGAGACAGAAGGGTCCCAAGTGGGTTGCCCAAATGTCCAATTTTCAACAACAAAGAGGCAAGACATACACACTTTCAAGTATGATCCATTCAAAGGGTGAAAATAAATCAATGAAAGCTGTCCATAAAAAAGACCCAGTAGGGGAGGGGAGACAGATCTAATAGACAAAAGACTTTAAAACAATTATCCAACTTAGTGCATGTCTGTGATCCCAGCACTTGGGATGTTGAGGCAGTAGGACTGCCACAAATTTGAGGCCAGCCTGGACTATATAGCAAGACACTCTCTCAACAGAACAAAACCAAAACAGGATAAAATAAACTGGGTGTGTCGGCACACACTTATGATTATATAAGAGAACCATATGTTCAAAGTCAGCCTAGACTATCTTGTAAGTTCCAGGCCAGGCTGAACCATGTTACAAGACCCTATCTCAAAAAAAAAAATCTTAAGAAGCCAGGTGTGGTGGCATGTACCTGTAATTTAGCACTATAGAAGACTAAGACAGGAGGATTCAAATCCCAGCCAGGGCGACTCGGTGATGTAATAAGACTGTCTCAAAAAAAAAATTAAAAAGGACGGGGGATATAACTCAGTGTGAAAGCCCTGGATTCCAAACACTAGTACTAAAAAAAAAGAGTAAATGTATACATTATGTGCATTTTACCACACCAAAAATTTCTTGGAAAAGTATAAGATATAAAAATATTATCATATAAACACTTATAAGCTCTGAAGTGCCTATCTTTATAGCAAACTTTAAGGCAAGAAATATTACCAGAGATAGGGGGTCATTATACAACAATCAAAGGGTCCATTTATCATTGAGAGCTCACAATCCTAAATCCTAAATGGCTATGCTCCTAATAACCTAGCTTCAAAAATACATAAAGCAAAAATAAACAGAACTAAAAGGACAAATGAATAACTCCAAAATCATAATTGGAGATTTCAACATTTTTTCCCCTGTAATTGACAGAAACAATACATGATAAATCAGGAAACATGGAACATCTAAATAAAATTAACCAATCTGACTTCATGGACAAAAAAAGACTAAGCCATCTAACAACTATAAAATGAATTACTGGTGTCCTCTGGAAGCAGCAGAATGATAAGTTTTTCAAAAATTATTTTAAAATGACCCTTAAACCAGGCACAGTGGGACACGCCTGAAATCCCAGCACTTGGGATTTTGCAAAATAGGATCACATGTTTGAGCCCAGTTTGAGTAACTGGGTAAGAAACTGTCTCAAATCAAACAAACCTCTTAAATGCATTGTGGTATGTTGGTACTATTAAACATTATCTCTGCAACAAAAAGAAACAAATTATTCATCTATGCAACAATTTGGATGAATGACTGGAAAATTAGGGGGAAGATGAAAAGCCAACCCCAAAATGTTACATATTGTATGATTCCAATGGCTTCTTTTCAAAATGACAAGTCTAAAGGGCAGGGACTGTGCAAAGGAGGGTGATGAGCCCTTTGGTATTGGAACTGATTTCCATCTTAGGACCTACTCAGGTGAATAAGTGCTCGGAACTTAACACACACATGCACACAGGAGAAAGGGTGTGGGGATGTCCAAGTAAGATGGGCGGCTATATGGGTGTCAATGTCTTGTGCTACTATCTTATGGTTTTGTAAAATGTTACCACTGGGGAAGGTGAGCAAAGTGTAAAGGGGTTTTTGTGTTACTTCCTACAGCTGCATGTGAATCTAGAAATGGCCTCAAGAAAAACTCAGTAGCCAGGTATGGTGGTGCATGTGTGTAGTGGAGACTGAGGCAGGAAGCTTGCTAGGAGTTGGAGACCACCCTGGGTTATACAGTGAGTTCAAGGCCAGTCTGAATAGTGAGATTCTGTCTCAAAAAATAAAACTAAACCAAAACCCCCTTAACTATCCAAAGTATACAGTTGAGTAATGTTGATATTTTTATATTACTGTACTGTGAACATATTTCCCTACATTTTCATCTTGTGGAACTGAAATTATACTCATTAAATAAAAACTTCTTGGGGCTAGGAGTTTAGCTTAGTCTGTGCTGGCAAGCATGAGGTCCTGAGTTCTATACCCGGTACCACCAAAAAAATTTTCTTTTTGTCTCCTCCCTCCAGGCTCTGGTAACTCCTATTCTATGTCTATATATTTGGCTACTTTAGATATCTCATGTAAGAGGAATAACAATATTTTCCCTTTTGTTCCTGGCTTATTTCATTCAACAGTGTGCTTAAGGTTCAGTCATGTTTTAGCCTGTGGCAGGATTTCATACTTTTTTAAAGGTCATATAGTATTCCACCATTCATATAGACTCTTTTTTTTTGGTACCGGGGATTGAACTCATGACCTCGCGCTTGCCGGGCAGGCACTTAAGCCACTGAGCTAAATCCCCGGCAATATAGACTCTTTTTGTTCAGCCTCCAAAACTGTGAGACAAAAATAAACCTTTTCTCTTTATAAGTTAATAACTTCCATTATGTGTGATAGTGTCAGAAAGATGACTAATGCACCTTCTCACAGAAGGGAGGGCTTTGCTTGACTATGTTTTCAAAGGAGCCCTCCGCCTTCTCTTCTTTTTTTTCCTCCTTAGCACTGGTTACTCTCTGGTGTGCTCTACTTGTCACCTATTGCTGATTTTTCCTGCACATTAGAACCTAAGCAGGGATTTCTGTTTTATTCTTTATTCAAACACCAAGGCACCGAGCATAACACGTTTGTTGAATGAAAGATGTTTGTTGAATGAAAAAAACCAGCCGGATAAATGAGTTACAGATGCCTAACTTGTATAGTTTGCTCTGAGTGAATAATATGTGTCCAGCTGCAGGATGATGTCTGGTCCCTGTCATCAGCACTCAGTAAAGTTCCTACTGCTGCTACAATGGGAGAGAACAATGGTGCTTCCAAAAGCTGAAGACAGGAAGAAAAGGAGAAAGTTTTTTTTTTTTATGACACTGAGGACTGAATTGGGAACCCTCACAATCAGCTACATCTCCTAAGCTTTCAACATTTTTAAAAATATTTTGAGATGGGGCTTTAAATTCCTAAATTGCCCAGGGTGGGCTAGTACTCACAATCCTCCTGCCTCAGCCTCCCAGAGTGCTGAGGTTACAGGAGCTCACAATTATAGTTGGCTGAGGAGGGGATTTGGGGGAGAGGGCAGGAGGGGTACCGGGAATCAAACTTAGGACCTTGTGCTTGCCAGGCAGGCAGTTGTCACTGAGCTGCAACCCTGCCTAAGAGGGGATCTCAGTTTACTCATGTCCTCTGAAGGTCACCCTAAGAAACCCCAAGCTCTGACTCCTGCCCAAGGAAGAGAAAAATGTTGAAGACACTGTAGCCTCAGGCAGCGGAACTATCTCTACATGGATGAAGAAATAACCAATATGACTAACATTTCTTGAGTTTTAACCACATGTCAACATCCTATATTATCTCCTTAAATCCTCACAACCAATCCTTGAGGCCAACTCTAATAATCCCTCCCATTGCACAGGTAAGGAAACTCAGTCTGGGGATGGGGCCTGGGAGGGTTTCATCCTTGCTGCCTGCTTCCTGCCTACCATGAGGTGAGCAGCTGTCTTTCGCCAGGCTGTTAGCCCTCACCATTTCCCTCTGCAGCCAGCCCACCACGTCTCTGCCCCTGGGAGCCAAAAGAAACCTCTCTTCCTTAACGTGTGGGTTTTGGGTAGTGTACCCCACGGTGAGGAGGGGAACTAAGACAGACATTCAGACCCCAAGTGGCAGAGTCCTACATCTGTGGGGGTTGGAGGGTAGCAGCATTGCCAAGAGCTGGTTCAGCAGATGTTAATTAGCTAAGGATCAAATTAATGAACAACTGGCTAATAGGATCCTCCCCAACCTCACATGATGGCCATCTGCCTTTCCAGTCCCCGGAGTGAGAAAAAGAGTTTGTCCAGGAGAGGTGAAGGGTGTGTAGCCAGGTAGATGCTGGGCAACCATAAACTAGAAACAGAAACTATTACCTGGGCAACCAAGAAGCGGAAGTATGCTGGCTGGAGGTGCATTTGCTGCTACGTTTCAGCTACTGAATTAAAGTTGCTTGAGTGTATGCACAGGGTGCCGAATGTGGGGAGTCCGACGTGAAAGGTCCCAGGGGACAGCAAAAGCCCCACCTGCTAGTTCTCCAGGGAGAGCACTGTGGGCCCTGAGCCCCGGCAAAGGCCTGACCCTGGGCAGCACCCGTGACCAGACTCCCGCCAGGCCCTGCGAAGCAGAGGGAACGGGCATGAAACCTAAACTACATCTCTCCTTGGGTGTGGCCTTGAGGATATTATCTAACCCTCCAAACCTTAGTAAAAAGTGGATAATAGCCGGGGAGAGTGGTGCACACCTGTAACCCCACCACTCGAGAGGCTGAGGCAGGAGGTTTGCCTCAAGTTTGAGGCTGGTTTCAGCTACACAGTGAGTTCAAGAACAGCCTGAACTACACAGCTAGACCTTGTCTCAAAAAAAAAAAACTCAAAAAGAAAAAACAGCAAAAATGTATTACATCAAAAACCACGCAGCTATCGATACTTCCTCTCCCTCCGAGTCCATGAATCCCAACGTTTTTGCCGCTTTCTGAAGTAGTTCTGGGCTCCTCTATCGTGATAATCTCTTTCATTGTGCTGTTGTGGTTGCCTCAATGTACTGAACTGATCCAAAATGTTTCCCTCTTATGGTCATTTTTGATATCAGGGTAGAGACAGAAGTCGCACAGTGCCAGATCCAGTGAACACGGTGAATGAAGACAATATTTATTTATTTTTTTTGGTATAGGGAATCAAACTCGGGACCTTGTGCTTGCCAGGTGGGCACTGTGCCCCTGAGTTATATCCCCGATTCATTGTCATCTTTTTTAAAATAAGCTGTCTTTTCGCTGGATGGCACTTGGGAGCAGCATTCACCATGTTTTTGATCACACCTCATAAAGACACTCACATGCCTCATCATGAGGAAAATCTTCCCAGCGCCAAGTGCTTTTTCTTGCCTGCACTTTTCTGCAGAAAGGTGCTTAGAACGGCACCCGGCAGTTGAGTAACCACGCAGAGGACCTTGTTTATCCTTCCTTTGTGCGACCTGTGTGGCCCCGGGGACTCAGAAAACAAGTTTTGAAGTCCAGGTGCTGTCCTGGCGTGGATTTCATCTCAGTCACCATTAAGTTCATGACCTTGGGCAAATCAGTTCTAAGCATGCAGTTGGCTAAGTGGCCTTCTCTGTGAAGTGGCAATCATGATGATAATGTGTCTGCCTCTTCAGATGAAATGTGATGATAAATACGACATGGTTCTAAAACACACCTTCAAATTCCTCCTGAGCCTCTCCTCACAGGTAGAGACTACTAGCTTGGACATGGGCTGGTCACTCTGTAAACAACACCACTGTAGAAGCTATTTTAATGCAGAGAAAATTTTAAAACTTATATTTCTAATACTAAGCATGTTTCTACCACTGTTCAAGGGTGAGACCAGGAGACACAGCCGGTTCCCGTGGTTAGAAAACTACAAACTTGACAAGCTTTGACACTCCAGGTACCAACTGCAAGATAAGTGTAGCTCGGCCAGGAAGAAATGTTTATTTTACTTCCAAGTCCCAGAGAGTTATCCCTGCAAGGATACCTCTGCTTGGTCTCAGACAATGATAAATTCTTCCTCTATGTCGCTGTTTCTGTAACAGTAAATTCTGCTTAGCAACTGATGATAAAGACATGTATAACCAACTGTAGGATATTATGTTACCTGCCTTTTGTATTTGCTTTGGGGAACATACATAAATGACTGGAAAACTGAAGTCAGGGCTGATGATTTGGAACCGAGATCCTCATCTGTCCACTGGTATAATAAGCAGTTTTCCTCTAACTACTCGGTGTGAAGAGTCTTCCTTTTGGTTTGATGCTGGTTTTTCTGCAACACCATGTTACCAGGTTTCTGGGGTGCTGTGTGCTCCTTTCTCTGCAAGAGAGCGCAGTAGTGGAGATTGACGGCAGCCATCTTTGGTACCCCCCCATTCTGACATCAGATCTAGGCCGTCCTATCAAAATCCTGCTTCATCTCTGCAGTATGCAGAATTGAAGATAGCATCTTCCCATTGGTCACAGGTGCAGTGCTTGGGTGCCTGAATTATGGATCTCTATGACTGATGGGTCACACCCACTTGCATGGCTGGTTGACTATAATCTCCTGCCTCACTGGGGAGCAAACTCAGAACCTTCCCATTAAGCTATATCCCCATCCCTCTTTGTATGTTTTACATTTTGAAAGAGGGTGTTTCTAAATTGCTCAGGTTGGGCTGAGATTTATAATCCTCCTGCCTCAGCCTCCCTGAGTGCTGGGATTACAGGCATTCCATCAGCCCATCATCTATCTAGAAGAAAGGATGAAAGAATTAACCTGTTTGAAAGGTACCTGGGCATGACACTGACTATGACTCCATCTCAGCCCCGGTCTGTCACACCTGAGCCCTTTGGCAGGGCCCCAACCTGGGCCTGCTAGGGGACGCCTCTTTGCTCCTGAGTCATTCTCTTCTCAAGCCCACAAAGCTGGGGTGTGGAGTTATTAATGTCCAGAGATGGCCCCACAACAATGCGTCAGCCAGACAGGTGGAGGGAGTGTATTTTCCACGTTTGTACCATCTGTGGTCACCAGGGCCATCGGCAGATGTTTGCTGAGTGAATAACATGAGCACCCTTAGCTTTCCCTTGTGGTTTTCCCCGTCTCAAAGAAGGGACACAGGCTTCTTCAGGCAAATCCAACCAGCTTGACCTCAGGTAGTATTTGATTTACTTGGTAAGTCAATGCTTTTGAAAAACATTTTTGTAACTTAAAATAGCATGATCATTGAAAAACATCTAAATACAGACTGTGTAAACCTAAAAGTTAAAAATCTCCCTTACTTCTCCTCCAATCAACTCCCCAGATACAGCCACCAGAAAAAATTTTAACAGCTTTATTGATAGATAATTCTTGTACATATGCTATAAAATTTATATTCAAATAAACTTACTGCTTAAAGTGTATATTTCAATGTTTTTATTATTTAGAGTTGTGTAGTCATCCCTGCCATTCAGCTTTAGGATTTTTTTCTTTGTTTTGGGTTTTTGAGACAGTTGCTATGTAGTGCAGGCTGATACTGAACTCACTATGTAGCCTAGGCTGCCGTGAAACTCCTAGCAATCTTTCTGCCTCAACTTCTTGAGTGCTAGGATTACAAGTGTGCACCACCACACTCGGCTAGATATTTGCAAATCAGGTTTAAAAAAAAGGAACACAAAAGGTTTGCTGTATAACTTACATATTCATACAGCTAAAGTCTTACACTAACAGATAAAATTATTCCATTAGTGAGTCTATTTTCCTATTATAACATTTGAATATTAATGTAAACAATTAAAATTTTTTATTTTATTTTGAGACAGGTCTCACTAAGTTGCTGAGTTATGCAGGGTAGGCTTGAATTTGTCATCTGCCTGCCTCAGCCTTCAGAGTACAAGGTAGACAGTTGTGTGCCACCAAGCTTGACTCTAATATCACTGCTGATATCAATTCCTTTACTAAATGGAATCTACAAATTTTTAAAAACTGTTAAAGAATGACTAAAACTGCACAAACCAAGTAGTTGAACTTATAGAAAATTCTGGGAGAACAAATAAGATAAGATACTGAACAATGTTACTATTTATTTATTTAGACAGGGTTTTACTATGTAGTTCAGGTTGGCCCTGAACTCACTGTGATCCTCCTGCCTCAGCCTCCCAAATGCTGGGATCACAGGTGTGTGCCACCATACCTGCTAAGGTTATCAATTACCACACAGTAAAACTCTCCCATTTAATAATTCTGACACTAGCACACACATACTCTCTCTTTTTTTTCTTTTGTCTTTTGGAGACAAGGTCTTGCCATGTAGTTCAGGCTGGCCTTGAACTCATTTTGTAGACCAGGCTGACCTCGAACTCCCAGTGATGCTCCTGCTTTAGCATCCTGAGTGCTGGGATTATAGGCGTATGCTGCCACACCTGGCTCAAAGTGAGTTTTTGATAGGATGAATGTTCCAATGCCTATTTGCCTGAGGTAGAGACCAATCCAGGTTTTTTGGATACAAAAGACTCTTTGAGCTTTAAACCTCAGTCGATGTCAGCCTTCTCACTCGCCTGCCCTTATTCTGCAGAGCATAATCCTTTCGTACTTTCAATAAACAGACAGATGACCCTCTTTGCCTTTTCAGTGCTTCTTGTCCAATTCACCAAGGACCTGGAAAAAAAACCCTGGCACCCACCAACTGGTGACAAGGTTAGAAGTAATCTCCTAAGGTTCCACAGCCTGTAAGAAAGTGATGGAGGTGATCACAGGCTGTCTAGCTGCACAGTTAGCTGTGAATCTCATGAAATGCAGCTCTCAGCAAGAACCTTTCAGGGGGGCAAAAAAAGAGCTTAGGAAATCAGAATGGACAGAACATGAAATTATAAAAAAGCAGTGCCGGGGATTTAGCTCAGTGGCACAAGCGCCTGCCTAGCAAGCACAAGGTCATGAGTTCGATCCCTGGTACAAAAAAAAGAAAAAGAAAAAAAAAAGAAATTATAAAAAAGCAGAAAAAAATTATCAATACTTACTCAAAAACATCTGATACTACAAATATTTCACATATTTCCTCCCAGTCTTTAAGAAATTTATCAAATTTATACCTCCCAACATCATCCCAATCTTTTTTGTTTTAAAAATGTAATAAATAAAACGTAAAACTAGCTGTACGTGGTGATACATTTCTGTAATGAGGGCCAGGAGGCTGCAGCAGGAGGCCCAGCCTGGGGAATTTAGCAATACTCTTACACCTCCCTACAACCGTTAAAAAAAAAGAGGTCTGAGATGTAGATCAGTGTAAAGGGCCTGGGTTCAAATATTGCAAAATACATTTTATTAAAAAGTAACTCATGCAGTTCTATCTCCCACATCCTTATTTTTTCCTATGTCACATCATATCATTTTGTGTAAGTAAAAAATCGGCCTTGAGCATTTCCCCAGCATATCAAATACTGTATGCTGCATTTCGTAATGGCTTCCATAGCGTACGGCTGTAACAGGATTTATCAACTTCGCATTGCTCGTCATTTGGACTATGTCCCAGAATACCAGTACACCTGCATTTTTCCTCCTTTTGGACAAATTCCTTCAAAGGCCCAAAGGTCAAAGACAAAGCTTGTTATTCAGCCCTTCCCTCCAGCGAAATAATTCTCGAGGAAGATGGCAAAAGGAAGGCATGTAACATTTCTTTTCTAACCCTTTAACAGCTTCTTAAACTCAATAACACACATCGAGAAAAGTAAGTGCGCAGCACACTGACCCTGCAGACCCCAAACCTCGACGGCCAGAGGAGCACCCAGCTCTTACAAATAGCAGCATACAAGCCGCCTTGCCCTCGCTCCCACCCAGATGTGGGATCTCAATGTCGCACAAGCCAACTAATCCGATCACATCTCGGTAAGTTTAGTTTACTAATATATTTATTACACTTAGATCACGAAAATATGTCTTGTTCGTGAACATTTAATAAGCTGAAGTCAAGCTGAGTGAGGACACGAAACCACGGGTCCCAGGTCCAGCAAGTTCCAGGTGCGCCGCGCGACGCGGCGCTCCCGGCGTGCATCGCGGCGCTCCCGGCGTGCATCAGGGCTCTCCCGGCGTGCACCGCGGCGTGAAGAGCGGCAACCAGGGCTCGACGCGGAAGGTGGGCGCGGCGGTGGCGGAGCGTGGCCTCTTTGTCCGAGATAAGGCGGGACGACATGGAAGTGTAAGCTGACCCGGGCGGTACCCGGCTTTGGACCGAGGGGCACAGCAGGGGACTGTTAAGCCATCGGGAGCGCGCGTGAGGACCGCGACCTGCCGCTTCGGCGTGCGCGCGGAGCGACAGCCGGCGGACACGGGCCTGGGAAGCAGGCCCCGGGTCTCCGCGCCCCGCCCATGTCCTGTGCCTCTTCTCTCCCCCATTCATTCACTGTGTGTCCTGGGGCCGGTGGGAAGGGGAGCTCGGCCTGGTGTCCCCCGGGGGGCTGTGAGCTGTAAAGCCCGGGCCGACCTCCCCGAAGGTTCCCCAAGAAGGTTAAGATGCTCTGGGGCACGATTGTGAGGAGGAGAGTTACCTCCGGGAGCGATGGTTTCTGGGGAGAAGAAAATGTAGAAAGTCGGGCTGGGACCGCAGGAGCGGCACAGGGCCTTTGGGTGTCGTCTGCGTGTATAGGAGGGAGTCAAAGCCGGAGTTCTAACGCCTCATGGTCTTGTCCACGCTTGCTCCACGTACCACGTGCAAATGGAAGTTTTTGCCCCCACTAAATTCTGCAACCCACCGACGGGGGGTTGTTCAGCAACTTAAGAAACTCTCATGTAGGCCTCCCTCTCTTAGAGGTTTCGGGGTTTTCTGAGAATCCGAGGATATTCAAGTCCCCTATGTAAAATGGTGTACGGCCGGGGATACAGCTCAGTGGCGCAAGAGCCTGCCTGGTAAGCGTGGGGTCGTGAGTTCGCGCCTCGGTACCAAAAACAAAACACACACACAGAAACAAAAACTTAATAACGTGGTGTAGTATTTGTGTGTTACTCATGCACATTCTCTGGTACTTGAAAGTCTTCTCTAGATTACTTAGGGTACCTAATATAGTATAAATGCTATGAAAATAGCTCTTACGTTGTATTATTTAGGAGATAATTCAGGAAATAATCATCTGTGCTGATGCCTTTTCCCCCTCATATTTTCTGTCAACAATGGATGGAATCCAAGATTGAAGAGCCCACAGATAGGGAGGACCAGCTATATAGTGCTCTGGGCTAAGCCATCATTATTTTCCCATTTCCTAGAGCATTACCTGTCAGCGCACAAACTTGCCTTATCTAAATTAATCTTTTCTGGCATTCATCTCTGCCTTTTGCTCTGTGTCTGCTTCCTGTCACAGGAAAACTTCTTGGAAATATTGTTTATACCCACATTTTCTCTGTCCCTTTTTGTTTTGGTTTGGTATTTTGGTATTTTCAAGATAGGGCCATGCTATGTAGTCTGGACTTGCCCGAACTATTATGATACCATTCATCATAGGGAATTTGTACTTGTACATGATACATCTTGATTGTTTTTTCCCATTCCCCATCCTCCTTTCTTTCTTTTTATTTTATTTTAAGAGAGAAAGAAAATTTAAAAAAGACAAAATAGAAAAAACGAGAAGAAAAGTAGAATACAGAGTTAAAAAATTAACATCATAAAATCGCTAGTTGATACATTACATATTGTTAATGACAGTTGTTAAAGTTACAGAGTCAAAGCATAACCCCTACCTTCCTTTCAACCCCTCCTACCCTTCTTATTTACAAAGCTTCGTTTCCATTTTTTTCCTTTTTCTTTTTCCTACCTTTTCTCCCCCCCAGTTCCCTTTCCCATTTGAACATTTTCTTCACAATATCCGTTATACGTTTTTAACTCCTCCATCTTATCCTATGCAAAGTTTGATTTTAGTGGCCCCAGCTTTCCTGATTTCTCAGTGACAGTTGTTACAGAAGTTGTAGAATGTCTGTCAATATTATGACACTCCTTGATTTCCATGTTTGTCAAAGATGACATCTCAGTGCCTTCGCCTCCCTTTGCTTGGTGTTTAAACGTAGGTGTCTTGGAGCTCAGTCTTGGTCTCCCTCCCCACTTTTTTGGCCATTTTACTTATATACATATGGTTCCCCATGGAATATTTCTGTCTCTTCTCATCTATCAGACTGCTGAGACCAAAAATCCAGCCCTCTTCTGTATCTCTAACCGTCAGCCAGTGTCATCCAGCATTAGGATATATTTTGCACGCAGTTACTTTCCACCATCTCCACTGTTGACTTTGTAGTCCATCATCTCTGCCCCAGATTAAACTATTTTAAGTCTTTTGGCTTCCACTCCTGCCCTCCTTCCATTTTCTTTTCTGTACAGCAACCAGAGTGATCGTGAGCATTGATGGGACCAGGCCAGCCCTTGTGTAAAACTCCTTGGCTTTCCACCCTTTACTACCTTGTCCCAGCCTTTCCACCCTTCTTCCCTCCAGAGCACACATTTCTCACTGATCAGTCCTCTATCTTTCCGTGCCCTTTCCTACCTCAGGACCTTTGCACCATGGTTCCCAGTGCCTCCTACTTTTCCTCCTCCCCTGCTGCCTTCTCAGGCAGATTGTCCCTTTTCAGTAAGTCCTCTTCTGTGGCATCTTGGTTTACCTTCCCCTTGGATAGTTAGAAGTTTTCTTGTTTAGTGCCAGGAAGGCAGCAGACAGCATTTGCTCATCTTGTGCTTAGTGCTGCATTTGCTGCCCAGAAGGGATGCAGCAAATACTCGTTAAATATAGTACTGTCCAGGATTCGCTTAGTAAATACAAGTTAACTGGCACTCTGTTTGCTGGGCATATATAGACTTTCTTGATTCTATTAAGTGTAGATTAAATCAGTATATAACAACCTGTCCATGTCTTCCAGGGAGCCTTTGTTGTTGAAAGCAACAGCTTTGGGGCTGGCACTTGATGAGAGATTGGGGTCCCCTGAAGTAGGGTGTGGGGTGGGCGTGGAAGGGGCTCTGGGATGGAAGGGGCTGGAGCCTGACTTCTCACCCTGCCTGGCCTCCGTCTTGGCTGTGACCTCAGGGCCTTCAGCAGAGCCAAGTCTCTTGGGGGGGTAAAGTGAGCCTCTCTGCCTGGGCTCCAGGACCTGAATCGAGGAGGCGCAGGGAAAGAAAGTTCCCTGAGTGCCTACTGTGTCCTTCCCTTTGGGTCATGAGAGTAAACCTGCTGAGTAAGTAGCACATGTACACACATACTAGGGAGTTCTGAAACGAAGAATGGTTATACTTCTATTTGATTGAGTGACAAGAATTTAGGTAAAGCTGGGGATTTAGCTCAGTGGCGTAAGCAAGCGCCTGCCTTGCAAGCATGCGGTCGTGAGTTTGATCTTCAGTACAGATTTAAAAAAAAAAGAATTTAAATAAGGACATTGCCAGGCGTGGTGGTGTACTCCTGTAGTCCCAGCACTAGTGAAACTGAGGCAGCATGCTCGTGGCAAGTTCGAGACCAGCCTGGGCTACAAAGGGAGCCCAAGGCCAGCCTGAACCTCATAGCAGGACCCAGTCTCAAAAAGACAAAATAAATAAATAATAAGTAAATAAATAAATAAATAAATAAAAGTAAAGACATTTTGTGTAGGGTTGGGGGCATAACTCAGTGCACAGTGCATGCCTAATGTGTAAGGGTCTGGATTCTAGTCCTAGAACAGCAAAAACAACTGCTGGGAAACATGTCTTCCTCCCATGAGAAGGCATAATATATCCATAATAGAATTAAGTACCTCTGTGTACAAGGAACCAGCTATTTGGCTCGCTTTGTCTAGTGTCTTGAGATCATCTGTGCCCTCAAGTGGGATCATATGTTTCCTCTTCAACTGGGGAATGGACACTGTTTATCCTCTGGTATCTTTTTTTGAGGTCCTGTCAGGATATTTTTCCCCCCACTACTGGAGATAGAACCCAAGGCTTTTGACCTGAGCTACATCCCAAGACTTTTTTGTGGGATGAAGGAATTATTTTGAGACACGGCCTCTTCTGGGCTCAATTTTGTGATCCTTCTACCTCACCCTCCCAGAGGACTGGGATTCTAGGTGTGCACTACCTCACCTGGTTTATGTCAAGATGTCTCAAGTTTTCCATCCAGAAATACTAAAGTTCAGAAAGTTAGGAAACAGACCTATGACAATTCAGTAGCAGGCCTGCGAAAGCATACTTGTTTGGTACCTCCGAAGAGGGTACTACTGCAAGTTAAATTGTTCTTTAACTTTGAAGCCTGCGTAGATTTCTGTACCAAAGTTTAGTTTTTCAAACAAGCTGAACGTAAGGGAAATTGAGCAATTCTGTTCGTCATTGTGTTCATAAGTTAACTGCGTGGCAATTAACGGACGCTATTGGCCTGGGTTTTTGTGTGTATGTATGTGCTTTTGAGAAAAGTCTGCCAATAGATCATTTTGTACTGTTTATTCAGAATTTGGTCTTGCAAAGTAGTTGTTTGCATCTATTAAATCGACTCAGCAAGTTAAGCAGATTTTACAGGTTAAACTTTAAAAAGGTCACAATCAGTATGCTAGTTGTTTCTCATGGAAACAAGTAATTTGCTATGTATAGCATAGATCTGAACAGTTTTTAAAATTCACTTGGAATATTTTTCATTTTGAGACAGGATCTCATTATGTAGTTCAGGCTGGCCTTGAACTCATGTAGGCCAGACTGGCGTCGAACTCCCGGTGATCTTCCTGCCTCAGTCTCCTGAGTGCTGGGATTAGAGGCATGCACTGCCACGCCCAGCCCAATAGAGTGCTTTCTTTAGACGTTATATATCAAATCAATATTATTCTGTTCTCTTTATACCACTGAGCTGTATCACTAGCCTATTTATTTTTCAAATCCATTTTATTGCAAATAGAAAAAAAAATTAAAAACAAAATTTCAGGACACATCAATTGAGGCAACAGTGGTACATGCATTGCTCATTGTCATCCTCAAATCATTCACCCAGAGCACAAGACATCTGCACTCAGTTGTTTGAGTGGTACCAGCACAGATCTTTCTCTTTAGTGAACTCAGAGAAATCAGTAGTATAACTATCTTAACTATTTTTTATATACATGTATACATATGTTGTTCTCAGCTTTTCACACTAGTGAGACAATATGACATTTACACATGTGTGTCTTATTTCATTTATGAGTAGGGTTGTACCCATTTACCTATAAAAGTCTTTAGTTTATCCTTCTTTATGGCTAAGTAGTACTTCATTGTATAAAAATACCACATCTTTTTTATCCATTCCTCAGTGGATGGGCATTTAGGTTGTTTCCAAGGTCTAGCTATTACAAATTGTGTTGCTATAAACATAGGTGCCCATATACTGCTGTGGTATGATGTTTTTAATTGTTTTAGGAAGATACCCAGAAGGGGAATAGCTGGGTTGAATGGGACCTGAAGTCTTAGATTTTTGAGGAGTCTCCACACTGATTTCCACAGTGGTTGCGCTAGTCTACACCCATCAACAGTGCAGAAAGAACTTTTTCCCCACAGCCCCTCCAGCATTTCTTATTGTTGATTTCTTGATACTAGCCATTCTGGTGGAATCTCAGTGTTGTTTTAATTTGCATCTCTTGAATGACCATTGATACTGAACATTTTTTCATGTATTTATTTGCTCTTTGTATTTCTTCATCTGAGAAGTGTATATTCATCTCAGATGCCCATTTTTGGGTTGGGTCTTTAAATCTGGAAGGACTGATTTTTTTTTGAGTTCTTTATATGTTCTCAGTAGTAATCCTTTGTCTGAGGAACAGTTGGCAAACATTTTTCACCCCATGGTGGGTTGTCTCTTTACTCTGTTGGTGGTTTCTCTTGCTGTGCAAAAACTTTTCAGTAAGTAAGATCCCAATTGTTGATTCTTTGTGATAGTTCCTGTGTAGTTGAAGTTTTGTTCATAAAATCTTTAGCTATATTGTCTACTCTATCTTCTAGCAGATTTAATGTTTCTGTTTTAATATTAAGATCCTTGATCCATTTTGATTTTGGCTTAGTACATGGTGAAAGGTATGGGTCCACTTTTAATCTTCGGCATGTGTAGAGCCAGTTTTTCCAGCACCATTTATTAAAGAGGCTGTTTCTTCCAATGAATGTGTTTGGCACTTTTGTCAAAGATAAGGTGGCTTAAAAAAAAAAATAAGGTGGCTTAGTGTGTGTGCAGTTGTTTTTGCGTCTTCCAATCTGTTCCATTGATCTTTATTTTTTGTTGTTGTTGATTTCCAGTACCACAGTTTTTAGCACAGTAGCTTTATAGTAGGATTTCAAGTCAGGGATTGTGATGTCCCTTGTCTTGTCTTTGTTGCCCAGCATTGCCTTTGCTATTCTAGGTTTTTTCTGGTTCCAGATGAAGTTTAGGATTGTTTTCTCTAATTTTGTGAGATACAGTGTTGGAATTTTGATTGGGATTGCATTGAATGTGTATAAGAGTTTTGAAAGTGTGACCGTTTTTACTCTTTTGGTTCTTTCTACTCAAGAACATGGGCTATCTCTCATTTCCTCATACTGTCTCCAATCTGCTTTTTCAGAGTGCTGTGTAGTTTTAAATGTAGAGGTCTTTTACATCCTTTGTTAGATCAATTCCTAGGTATTTTGGGGTTTTTTTTGGATACTATTGTGAAAAGTGTAGTTTCCCTGATTTTGCTCTCAGTGAGTTTATTGTTTGTGTACAAGAAGGCTGTTGATTTTTGAGTGTGGAGTTTGTATCTATATGCATTGCTGAATTTGCTTATTAAATCTGGTAGTTGGGGAGTTTGGGGGGTCTTCTGTGTAGAGTATCCTGTCATCTGCAAATAATGATAGTTTAACTTCTTCTTTTCCTATCTTTATTCCTTTTATTTCTTTCTCTTGTCTAATTGCTCCAGCTAAAGTCTCCAGGACTATGTTAAATAAGAGTGGAGACAGTGGACATCCTTGTCTTGTTCCTGATTTTAGAGTGAAAGCTTTCAGTTTTTGTCCATTTAGTACGATGTTGGCTATTGGTTTGTCGTAGATGGCTTTTATCAGATTGAGATTCACCAGCCCTTTTAAGAAGTGTTTTGTTTTGCTGTGTTTGAGCAGGGTCTTTGGACAGGCTAGCCTCCAGTTTAGCGTCCTGCTGCCTCAGTTTCTTGAGGAGCTGGGATTACAGTCCTGAGCCCCATCCTGGCTGGG
Organism: Dolichotis patagonum; assembly: GCA_004027295.1. Lineage (NCBI taxonomy): Eukaryota > Metazoa > Chordata > Mammalia > Rodentia > Caviidae > Dolichotis > Dolichotis patagonum. The sequence goes on along the minus strand of PVJX010017725.1, from coordinate 10,506 downwards.
AGTGTTGTATTCTAATCCTCTCCCGTTGTCCCTGTGGTCACTGTAGCACAGACTGCAGCTGCTTGGTAGCAGCAGCTTGTTGACAGATGTGTCATTTGACAGATTTTTGTAGCTCTAAAAGACTCTGGGGGAAATGTGTTTTATATCCCTATTACAAATTACAGATTCTCTCAGTTTTTAACCTTACAGAATCCTTAAGCTTTACATTTCTATTATCTTCAACTTTCAGCTTGAAAAAATTGAAGCCTGTTTCAGAATGGCTGCAAAAATAGCACCACAAGTAGCTACACACCCACCCTCTGTCCAGACTCATCACCTGTTAACATTGCAGTGTGGGTATTTGTCTTCTTTCTTTCACACACGCACAAGCATTCTCTCCATATCTGTGAAACACATGCACACTTACTTTACTGAAGGATTTCAGCATTGCAGACGTGGTTTTAACTCTCAATGAGCTGGATATGATGGGACACACCTATAATCCCAGCATTCAGGAGGCTGAGGCAGGAGGGTTCCTGTGAGTTTGAGACCAGCCTAAACTACATAGTAAGACCTTGTCTTAAATAAAACAAAACCCCCAAAACCCTCCAAAAACCCCTGAAGAGGGGTTTGTCCTGTGTATCCACAATGCCATTGTCACTAGGAAATTTAGTGCTGATAGAATTACTGTTATTAAAATGGAGTGCATCATCAGATATCTTCCACTGTCCTCCTAGTGTCATTTTAGCTGTGTTTCCCCACCCCCAGACTTGGGATTCAGTGAAAAACCTCCTTTACTCTGTAGCAGTGTTTTAGTGCCCCCTTCGCCCCCGACATTGGTATTGTGAGAGATGACATTGATACTTGAATCTAGGCCAGTTGCTTAAAGCCCTCTCTTTGGAATGATCTGATTATATCCTCCTGACTTGATTCAAACGAAGCGTTTTTGTGGGCAGGGTTGCTTTGAGGGATCTTCTTAGTGCGTCACATCATCACTGTGCTATTAAATTGGTAACTTGATTAAGTTGATGTCTGCCTGATCTCATCATATCCTGTTCCCCAAACCGTCACTTAGCAGTGCTTCTAGTCACTTCTCGAGGATAAAATTACCTTTAAAAGAATTTCTCAATATGTAACAGCTCCCTGAGGCCATCATAATAGGTACTGTAGTCATTTACCACTTTTTCCTCGGTACTGCGGATTGAACCCAGGGCCTTGTGCATGCTAAACCCATGTTCTACACTGAGATATACCCCAGTCCTAACTGACCTTTTATTGAATAAAGGAGGGCTTCGCATATTTTAGCATTTACTCTGTATTTTGCTAGATAAGAAAACCTATTTCTAGAAAAGAAAATCAATGAATAAATCAGATTTTGCCAGCCAGAATGTGCAAGGTGTAAACATGTATTGTTTAAACATTTAAACATATTCTTCTGTTCCCCAAACACAAAGTCATTAAAATGTCTATCAGGAGCCGGGGACACAGCTCGGTGGTGGAGCACTTGCCTAGCATGTGTGAGGCCCTTCCTGGCCCCAACCCGCCAGTACCACAGTAGAATAAAATACATGGAGGAAGAGTTCCCTCCTCGTGTGTTCTGGGAAAAGGTCACGGTGTTCTTTGGATCCTCGCGCTAACAGTGTTGACCTGAATGGGGAGGGGCGTTCTCAGGGCACCTGGGCACTGTGTGTCAGGGTGAGGTGTGATTTGGAAGTGAATACGACACAGTGGCAGCTGGGGTGTATCTGTCAGCCCTGAAGAAGAGTGGGCATTAATATTCTCCCCATGAACTGTTGCAGGAAGGGCTGCCCAGTGCCTTGACCCTGCAGGTGTGGTGCTGCTTTGAGAACACAAGGCGGGAGGGCTTGTAATGTAATTCTAAGCAGATAGGAGGAAGCTCTGGGACTGATTTCCTGATTAAGGAGGAATAGGATTTAATTTGCCATTTTCAGTTATAAGCAAAGCTTGTCACATAGCACTAATTACACAGTGACCTTCCTAGGTTGGGTTCTTTTTAAGTATATTGTCCTTTGTGTCCACTGTGAAATCGTAACTACTTGCTGAAGTATTAGTAGCATTTGGGTAAGCTTTATGTGCTGACTCGATCAAGTGCTGACATCACTGTGGTGGTGAGCTAAGGTCTAGGTCTCTCTCTGTAAATCACTTGCTATGCTTTTGCTGTTGCTTTTTAAAATTTTTTTTTATTAATTTGAAGGTAGTAAAACAAAAGACGGAACAAAACCATTGAGACAGTATAGTGAAATTGGTACAAAACTTCACAGCAGGTTACCGGGATAATAGTAATAGGTACCATAGTATATCTCGTTATCTTCACAATCGTTGTTCTTTCAATCAGGTATAGCAAAATCAAAGGAAATACAGAACATTACAGAACTTATCAAAACAGAGTATTGAATAGAGCAATATCAGAACAAAGCAAAACAGTGATAAAAAATATTTGCCTTCAAAGAGATGGTAGAAAGAAATCCCCCTTATTTGCTATATTGCGTATGTTCAATCTTCCAAGAGATGCTCAGACCTCTGGCTCCCACTTGCTAAGGGGGGGGATGTTTGATTTTTCAGCCCATGCTCTGGTAGGTTCATAGCTGCCCATAGGGCAGCAAGCTGGTTGCTTGGTTTCCCAGCACCCCAAGTTCCAACATGGCGCGGATCTCAGGAAATGCTGCTGGTTCTCCCCCTGGGGCTGCCGCAGTTTGCCAGGCTACAGCTGCTTACCAGGTGGCCAGCGGGTTGCTTTGTTTCCTGCTTTTTTTTTTTTTTTAAATGAGGGTTTCGCTATTTAGTTCAGGCTGGCCTTGAACTCATTAAAGTGACCTTGGCTGGCCTCCAATTGGAGGTACTCCTCCTGCCTCAGCCTCAAGTGCTGATATTACACCACCACATCCTGCATTTTTTTTGTGGGGGGGAGTACTGTGGATGGAACTCACGACCTCGTGCTTGGAAGGCAGGCGCTTATGCCACTGAGTTAAATCCCTGGCCCCTCTTCTACACTTTTTTATTGGTACATTTTTAGATACACATAATGATAACATGTATCGAACTGAATTTATACCTGCGTGTGATACACTGTCTTTTTTCCCCATTTCCTTCTCATTTACAAGAGCTTTGCCTCTTCCTTTCTGTTCTCTCTTTTTTTTCTTGTCACTTCCTTCCTGTACTGTGTCCCCTCTCTTGTTCCCCTTCTCATTTGAACATTTGCATCCCATTTCCCTGTATTTCTTATGTATTTTGGTCTGTATTTACGCTTGTAGTCCCTGTCGTGCAGTATTTAAACGTATGTCCGTTATTTCTTCTAAGAGTATGGTCTCAAGGTGTATTCATTTAGCTAGAAATGTCTCGTGTTGTATCCTTTTATGGCAGAGCAGTGCTCCATTGTATTAAAAAAAAACCCCACCGCATTGTCTTCTTTATCGATTCATCAGCTGATGGGCATTTGGGCTGTTTCCAAGATTCTGCTATTAAACACTGTCCTATAAACATGGGTGTGCATATATCATTGTGCTATGGTCCTTTTAATTCTTTTTTGAAGATACCATGAAGGGAAATAGCTAGGTCAAATGGAGCCTCTAGTTTTAGTTTTTGAGGAATCTCCACACTGATTTCTGTAGTGGCTGTATCAGTCTACACCCCCATCAACGTGGAGAAAAGTTCTGTGTTCCCCATAGCCCTGCCCGCGAGTTGTTGGTTGATATCTTGATAATAGCCATTCTTCCTCTCTCAGTGAAATGAAATATCAGCTTTGTTTTAATTTGCATGTCTTGAATAACCAGTGATGTTGAACATCTTTCCATATATTTATTTGCCCTTTGCACTTCTAAGAAGTAAGTGTCTGTTCATTTCAGATGCCCAGTTTTGGATTAGGTTTCTAAATTTGGAGGGTGTGATTTTTTTTTTTAGTTCTTTTATATATTCTAGATATTAGTCCTTTGTCTGAGGAACAGTTAGCAAACATTTTTTCCAATACTGTGAGTTGTCTCTTTACTCTGTTGGTGGTTTCTTTTGCTGTGCAGAAGCCTTTCAGTGCGATCCCAGTTGTTGCTTTTGTGATAGTTTCTGTGGGATTGGGGTTTTGTTCATAAAGTCTTTGCCTACTCCAATGTCTTCAAGAGTTCTTATTTTATCTTCCAGCAGATTTAATGTTTCTGTTTTAATATTAAGATCTTTGACCCATTTCTACTAGCTTAGTGCATCGTGTCCAATTTTAATCTTCAGCACATAGCAAAGCGGCTTTTCCAGCACCATTTATTAAAGAGACTATCATACTATCATACTTCCTTATCTCAAAGATAAGGCGACTGAGTATGTTTGGAGTTTTTTCATCATTTGTAGATCTGTTTCATTGATCCTCAGGTTTGACTTTTTGTTTTGTTTTCAGCAGTACCATGCCTTTTTTTTTTAATCACAGTAGCTTTGTTGTATAGTTTCAGGTCAGAGATTGTGATGCCCCCTGCCTTGCTGTTGTTGCCCAGAGTTGCCTTTGCTTTTCTAGGTTCTTTCTGGTTCTAGATGAATTTTAGGATTGTTTTCTCTAGTTCTGCAAAATATGCTGTTGGAATTTTGACTGGGATTGCATTAAATCTTTTGAAAGTATGGCCATTTTCACTATACTGGTTCTTTATACTCAAGAGCAGGAGATATCTTTTGATTGTGAAATGCTCCTTAATTGCCTTTTTTAGAGTTACAGTTTTCAATGTAGAAGTCTTTTACTTCGGTAGATTAATTCCTAGACATTTTATTTTTTTGGATGCTATTGTGAAACGTGTTGTTTCCCTGATTTCTCTCTCAGTGAGTTTATTGTTTGTGTAGAGGAATGCTATTGATTTTTGAGTGTTGACTTTGTATCTAGCTACCTTACTGAATTTGGTTATTAAATCTACTGTCTTTTGGTGGAGTTTTGGGGATCTTCTATGGAGAGTATCATATCTACAGATAATGATAATTTAACTTCTTTGCTTATCCTCATTTCTTTTCTTTTTCTTTTTCTTTTTCTTTTTTTTCTTTTTTTGGTACTGGGAATTGAACTCAGGGCCTTACACTTGCTTGGCGGGTACTGTACCACTGAGCTATCCCCAGCCCTGCTTGTCCTCATTTCTCTCTCTTGTCTAATTGGCCTGGCCAGTGTTTCTAGAACTATATTGAATAGGAGTGGTGATAGTGTACATGCTTGTCTTGTTCCTGATTTCATAGTAAAAGCTTTCAGTTTTTGTCTATTTAGTATGATGTTGGCTGTCAGTTTGTCATAGATGGCTTTTATCAGACTGAGATAAAGACGCTTCCAATTTTCTATAGGGTTTTTATCGTGAATGGGGTCAAACGATTTTTCTGTATCCATTGAGATGATCATATGGTTTTTGTCCTTGGCTTTGTTAACATGGTGTATTACATTTATTGATTTGTGTATTTTGAACCATCTTTGCATTGCTGGGATGAATCCTACTTGGTCATGGTATGTGATATTCTTGATGATTTGCTGCATTCTCTTTGTCAGTATCTGATTAAGGATTTTTGTGTCTGTTTATGAGGGAGATTGGGCTAGTTCTCTTTCTTGGTTCAGTCCTTTTCTGTTTTTGATATCAGAGTAATGCTTGCTTCCAGGAATGAATCTGGGAGTATTGCTTCCCTTTCAGTTTTATTAAAGTGTTTGAGAAGTTGCAGCAGTAGGTCTTTCTTGTAGAATTCAGCAGTGAATCTGTGAGGACCTAGGCTTTTCTTTTTAAAAAAAAAAAATTTTTTTTTAAAGAGGAAAAAAGGGTAGAAACAATACAAAACCTCAAAAAGAAAACCATAAATCACTAGTTGACAAACCACATACTGTCCTCCCAGAAATAGCTGTTCATGTTACAAAATTAAGGCATACAAAGTGAACACACAGTGAGGATGCAAACAGTTACAAAAAATAGGATGGAATAAAGCCAAATGAGACAGTATAGTGAAATTGGCACAGAACATCAAAGCAGGTCACCAGGACAACAGTAACAGGCAACATTGTATATCTCCTTGTCTTCACAATAGTTGTTCTTCTACTAGGTACAGCAAAATCAAAGAAATACACAACATTATAGAACACATCAACACAGAGTACTGAATAGAGTAACACCATTAATCAGGACAAAGCAAAACGGCGATAAAAATATCTGCCTTCAGAGATAGTACAAGGAAACTTCCCCGACTTGCTGTACCAAATATGGTCATCTACTAAGAGATACCCAGATCCCTGGATCCCAATTGTTAAGAGGGGGGGATGTGGTATGTTTGATTCTAAGCCCAAGCCCCAGTTGGCAGCAGGCTGGTTGCTGGTTGGCTCAGCGCCCTAAGTTCCAGCATGGCACGGACCTCAGGGAACGCTCTTGCTTCTTATTTCCCTGCCCTGGGGTGGCTGCGGCTTGCCAGACCACAGTCACTTCCCAGGGCGGAAGGCTGCGTACTGGTTGGCTCGGCGCCCTAAGTTCCAGCATGGCGCTGATCTCAGGAAACACTCTTGCTTCTTGTTTCCTAGGCTTTTCTTTGTTGGGAAGTTTTTAATTACATCTGCAATTTCATTGACTCATATTGGTTTATTTAGAATTTTTATATCTTCTTGCCAGAGATTTAGCTCGGCGGCATAAGCACCTGCCTGGCAAGCACAAGGTCGTGAGTTCGATCCCCAGTACCAAAACAAAAACAAAAACAATTTTTATATCTTCTTGATTCAGTTTTGGTAATTCATACATATCTAGGAATCTGTCCATTTCTTCTGTCTTCCATCATATTAGAATACAAGTTCTTGAAGTAGGTATTGATGATCTGGATTTCTGCAGAATCTGTTGTGATTGTACCCTTTTCACTACTTATTGCATAGAGAGTGCTATTTAATTTCAGTGTGTTTATTAAGTACTTGTGATTTCTCCTGCCATCATTTCTAAATTCATTGCACTATGGTCTGATGATATGCATGGGATAATTTCAGTTCTTTTTTACATTTACTTAAGCATATCCTATGAGCTAGTATGTGGTTGGTTTTGGAGAACATGTCATATGCAGCTGAGAATAATGTGTATTTTGATGTGGGTAGAATATTGCAGATGTCTACTAACTCCATTTGTCCAAAAGTTTAGTTCAATTATGATAACTCATTGATTTTTTGGTCTAGTTGATCTGTCTGTCTGTGACTGTGGGGTATCGAGGGTCCCCCATTCCAGTTGTATTAGTGCTTATTTGATTTTTCAAGTCCATTAATATTTGTTTTATATAGTGAGTGTGCTGGTATTTCGTGCATTGTATTTATGACTATTACCTCTTCCTCTTGGATTGTTCCCTTTACAAGGATGTAGTGACCTTCTTTGTCTCTCCTAATCAGTCTCGACCTGAAGTCCACTTTTGTTTTGAAAATAGAATAGCTACCTCTGCTTTGTGGGTTCCTATTATGTGGAATACTTTTTCTATCCTTTGACTTTCAGTCTATGAATTTCTTTTTGAATTAAGTGTGTTTCTTGAATGCAGAATATTGTTTAATCTTACACGATCTATTCTGCCAGTTGTTTTCTTTTGCTTGTTGAACCGAGACCATGAACATTGATGGTTATAACTGATATGTATTGTCTTGTCATGTTATTTTCCTGTTGTTAGTCCATTTTTTTCTCCTCTGTTCAATTGCTTGTCTTGCCTGGTGGAGTTATTCTGTTGTGGTCATGGAGCTGTCGCCCTTATTACCTCTTTCAAGAATGTTGTTCATTTTGGAGTGCTACATTGGTATTCATGAATTTCTTCAGAGATTCTTTTTCATAGAGGTATCTTATTTTTCCATCAGTTTTTTTTTTTTTTTTTTTTTTTTTTTTTAGACAGGGTCTCACTGTGCAGTTAAGGCTGGCCTTAAGCTCACTTTGTATCCCAGGCTGCTTTTGAACATGCAGTGGTCCTCTTGCCTTAGCCTTCCAAATGCTGGGATTACAGGTGTGTGCCGCCATACCTAGCTGTCTTCTAATTTCTTGCCTTGCCTGGTGGATTCATTCTGTTTGAGTTCATGGAGTTACAGTCTTCATTATCTCATTCTGGAATGTTCTTCAGAACATTTTGCAGCGCTGGTTTGGTGGTCATGAAGTTCTTCAGGTATTCTTTGTCATGGATGTGTCTTACTTCTCCATCAGTTGTGAAAGATAGCTTAGTGGAGTACATCAACTTGAGTTGGAAGAACAACTGACCTAGATCAATTATGTCACCTTGGCTAAAATAGTATAACCAGAAATAGCAACAGCATCAGTCTAGAAAGTGACAAACTGGTAACTTAATTTGCTACCTTTAACCAAATGGACTAGATTTGTGGTTATACAATAAAACCTAAAACAAACCAGCAAACTGAATACTGTGAATAAACCCTCAATATGGTGATTTTACCCTCAGGGGAGAAAATTTAAAAGGAGTGGGGAGGGGAGAATGGAAAAATAGAAGAAGAGATTAGAAGAAGCGAGACTGCAGGACAGAGGAAGAGTACACAAACTTCGGGAAAGTTGTGACAGGAGGGCGAGAAGAAAGAAATAAAACAAGAACAGAAGAACAACAACAAGAAAACTAGAAATAGTGTCCACACTCATAAAAACAAAAACAATCGGGAAAACAAAACAAAAACATACGAAGGAAAAAATGTCTGTTTCAGAGTGTCTGTTGTTATTGGTAAACAGAGTGGGGAGACAAAGCCCAGGCAGCCGTAGGTTTACAGTGGAGTAGCAGAGTCTCAGTCCTGCTGGGCTTCCTGGGGGGACGACGACAGTGGCAATATATAGCTGCTTCCATTGATTCAGTAGGAGACTTGAATGCCCCAGCTGGCAGAGGTCAGTGGTACCAGGAGAGGACCAGGGTTAAAAGGGAATAGCACTGTTTCTCCAGTTCTTAGCCAACCCCTCTCCCCTTTGCAGTTTTGCCTCCAGGTTCTTCCTATAACTAATTCTCAGGTTCCTGACTTCCCTTTACTCCTTCCTATGGAGACCCAGGATAAACGTGGTACTTTACTCACTTACCTTGTGATGGTTGTGTGCTGTGCTGCGACCATAAACAGGAAAGACGGCTCTGTTGTCCACTAACCCGCATAGGACTTCAGATAGTGCTTAGCTTTACATTGTGGTTTCAGAGTTTCTGAGCCAGGCTACTGGGTCTTGGCAGGGGAATGATGTTACAGACCTTGAATGTGCAGAAAGGAATGTGAACCCAGACTGAGAGCTTGCTTTTCTTTTTGCAGGAAAGATGCAAATTCTGCGCTGCTCAGTAACTACGAGGTAAGTAGCTTCGAGTGGACTTTTTTCCTCTCTGTTGGTATGCCCTTTATGAAGATTGTTGAAGCAGGACAGATGCACTGTCTGGTGGACGTGGGAATATTCTAAGCTTGATAAATTATACACAGGGAAACTGGGCAGGCTTTAGTTTACAGCGGGCACCCTTGCCTATATGCCATAGATTCTGCATTGTCCCTTGGGATGCCTTTGTGGAACAGAAGCACCTATTTTAGAACCATTCTTGTCTGTAAAAGTTTCCTAGTGCCTTTTCCATCTTTGGCTATGTTATTTAGTATGAGCTCCCGATAAAGTGCCATTGCCATCTTTTGCCTGTGTTTTAACATTGCTGTGACCCAAATACGGCTCCTGAGGTTCTTGGGGTTAAGGACCAGTGAGAGGATGAGAAAATTAAAGAAAGACAAAACTGGAGTCAGGTAGACCCATATCCTCCTGATGGGAGGAAAGGAACTGCTCAGCCAATGCAGCATGTTTATTTATACTCTCCAAAGAAGAGTATCAATACGAACCCCACTGCCTAGCAACTTGTTCCCCTGGCGGGCCTGGGGCCCCTTCCTTCTCAGTGCTGAAACAACTTGGTTACATAGTCTGTTTTGGTTTCTCTGATTTTTCTGGGCTGGACTTACATCAGCCCCCCGCACATGGGATCAATCTCCAGCTTCAACAGCTTGGCTCCCAACATAACATATTATCACTTTGATCCTCAAGTAGTCCTTATTTTGAAAGTGAGAGTTTAGTTCACCATTATGAGTAAGTAGGAATAAGCAGATTTTTATAACTGTGAAGGTTTGAGGATATGACTTCTGGGGAAAGGAAGGAAAGAGGAGGTTGGTGAGAGAGGAAGGGTAACAATGGAAGATTTATTCTCAAATAGTATGATTTTGAGATCAGAGATTGGTGATATAGTGTATATTGATAGGGAACACTTGAAATATTTTTTTTAAAAGGGGTAAAATTAAACACAACAAAACAGAACAGAACGAGACATAAGAAAACATAAATTTCAAAGCTAGACAACCAGATATCTTCACTATCTGTCATATTGTCTCTTGTTTTCTTCCAAATGGTTGTCCATCTTTGCATATCGGGAGCTCATACTAAATAACATAGCCAGTCTGTTCACAAGATGTGTAGTTCACTGGCTCCCACTTGCTAAGCAGGGGGGAGGGGGAGGGGTGACACGGGATGGGGGACAGGACGACATGAGATGTCTGATTCTCAGCCCACATGCCGGCAGGATCACAGC
>PVJX010017724.1:0-37805 GCA_004027295.1 Dolichotis patagonum | reverse complement strand
GATAACACTGAAGAAATAGACAGATTCCTAGATACATATGAACTACCAAAGCTGGATCAGGAAGATGTAAAACTGCTGAATAACCCAATTTCTATTACTGAAATTGAAAATGTAATTAAGTCCTTGCCTACAAAGAAGAGTCCAGGCCTGGATGGATTCACTGCAGAATTCTACAAGAAATACAAAGAAGACTTAATTCAGACACTCCTCAAACTCTTCAATGAAATTGAAAGGGAAGCAATTCTTCCTCAGTCATTCCTGGAAGCAAATATCACTCTAGTACCAAAACCAGAGAAACACTCAACTAAAAAAGGCCAATCTCCCTAATGAATATAGATGCAAAAATTCTCAATAAAATATTGGCAAACAGGATGCAGCAAGTCATCAAGAAGATTATACAACACGACCAAGTAGGATTCATCCCAGGAATGCAGGGCTGGTTCAATATACGCAAAACAATAAATGTAATCCACCATATCAATAGAGCCAAAAGGAAGAACCACATGATCATCTCTATAGATGCAGAAAAAGCTTTTGATAAAGTCCAACACTCATTCATGATAAGAACCTTACAGAGAATTGGAATAGAAGGTCTTTATCTCAATATGGTAAAGGCCATCTATGACAAACCAACAGCCAGCATCATATGAAATGGTCAAAAACTGAAAGCCTTTGCCTTAAAATCAGGCACAAGACAAGGATGTCCATTATCACCACTCCTATTCAACATAGTACTGGAAATACTAGCCAGAGCAATAAGATAGGAAAGAGAAATAAAAGGAGTAAAGATAGGAAAAGAGGAAGTTAAATAATCATTATTTGCAGATGACATGATACTTTACATAGTAGACCCCCAAAACTCTATTGAAAGACTCCTAGATATAATAAATAAATTCAGCAATGTAGCTGGATACAAAGTCAATACTCAAAAATCATAGCATTTCTATACACTAACAACAAAAGTACTGAGAGAGAAATAAGAGAAGCTACACCCTTTACACTAGCATCCAAAAAAATGAAATACTTAGGAATTAATCTCACGAAAGAAGTAAAAGAGCTATACAATGAAATTATAATACCCTGAAAAAGGAAATCGAAGAGGACCTCAGAAAATGGAAAGACATCCCCTGTTCATGGATAGGAAGAACAAACATTGTAAAAATGCCCATTCTCCCAAAATTACTATACAAATTCAATGCAATCCCAGTCAAAATACCACTAACATAACTCATAGATCTAGAGAAATCACTCCTAAAATTCATCTGGAACCAGAAGAGACCTAGAATAGCAAAGGCAATTTCAAAGGCAAGGCAGGAGGCATCACAATCCCCAACTTGAAATTATACTACAAAGCTACAGTAATAAAGTTAGTAAGGTACTGGAATAAAAACAGACCGGAGGATCAGTGGAATAGATTGGAAGGTACAACCACAACCGCAAACTCACTCAACCACCTTATCTTTGATAAAGGGGCCAAACATGCTTGTTGGAAGAACAACAGTGTCTTTAACAAATGGTGGTGGAAAAACTGGCTGTCCATAGGCAGAAGACTAAAACTAGACCCATGTCTATCACCATACACTAAACTAAAATCTAAATGGATCAAAGATCTAAATATTAAAACAGTGACTACTTTTTGGATTCACCAGGTTACTGAAATTGTTTCATCTTGGGCCTTTTTTTTTCTTCTCGCGCTGGAGATCAAACCAGGGCTCCATGTGTGCTAGGCAAGTGCTCTACCACCGAGCTAGTCCCCAACGTTGAAATTGCCTTATATAGTAGTCATATTTCAGTTATATTTTGCTTACTCTAGTCTTCATCGCATGCTGTTCTCTACTCTATCCTTGAGATGCTTCCAGTATTGGCCAACATGACGTTACTTTTCTATCTGTCTAGTTATTAGACAAACTCTCTACAACCCAATCTCCTTGCCATTACCTCTCATCTAAGGCATCCAACTCTTTTGGTTAATCAAGTAATTTTAGTTGATTAAATATGTAAGTGTTTTAATTTCAGATGTTGCCAATTTTTTGTCATCTTATTTGTGAAGACTTAAACGACCAACATATAAATGATCATTCTTTGCTCTTATTGCTACACTTTTTATGTTTTTCTGTTATTATACTGCAATGGGATGATTTCTGCATGTTCTTCTCTGATAGGCTGTGCTCTTTGAAGTTTAGGTGTGAGTATTACCATTTTTTCCTAGTACTTTCATAGGATTTGGCATACAGTAGTTACTCAATGAATATTTGTCAAATTTATCCAAATTTGGAGTATTGTAAAGTAGAATGTAATGTGATCTTCCAACCATATTTCTGCATTTCATTGTTGTAGCAGAAATATTTTTGTCTACTTTGGAGTCACATCTTATTCTAAAGTTTCTAAATTTTAAGGCTGACCTAGTGAATCATAGATGTTAAGGGTGAGTTTAGTGCTTAGTGACAAGACACTGTACTCTAAGGAACATTGTCAATGCTGTGTCCTTTTTATCCCAGGACATTGTTAGGCTTCATTGTTAGGAACATTCCATTAGTAGATGTCAGAGAACCTAATAGATGCGTAGTAAATGTTTGAAAAGTCAGTACTCCATTTTCTTTTATTCACATGCAGACCTTGGAGACTACAACTTAAAAAAAATATAGCTGAGAAGGGAAGTGTAGCATCTTGAACATTCTGTTAGAGGAAGGAAGATAAAATGAACCTCATCACAGGTGAGAAAGTTGTTCTGTTTGAATTATGCCTAGAAAAGAAGAACAGGTGTTTCTACATCCTGACCACATACGTTACTTCTAGTGGCATTTATAACTGGGTTGCATATTTTCTTTTCTCACACATTAGGTTTATACCATAGGTATTTCTGTAGTGGTAGTTTAAAAAAATTTATTATTTTTGTTCAAAAGTGTCTTTATTTCCCATCTCTATTGCTAATTCTTTTTAAAACTGAAATTATTGGCTTCTGTTAATGAAACAGTATAATGGGTTAGTGATATTTTCACACTTTGATTGTATCTACTCACCCTAGTGCTGTCTTGTTTCCCTCCCTGAACCCTGAGTCCCTTCTCCTTTCTTAATAGTTCCCCTTCTTAGAGTAAAGATTTAAAAATAAACTCAGTAGGTGATAGGACAATGTGATTTCCTACTGTGGCAAGTTTTTAATGTTAATAATTTTTTCATTCTTTAAACATTCTCTGATAAAAGAATTCTATTTTTCTTGGTGACACACTGCAAGTTTAACAATTTTCATTTCTTTAACTTCCTTGTGAATTCTGTTGCTTTCACCTTTCATTCATTTTTTTTTTTCCTTTTTGAGACAGGGTCTTGCTATGCAGTCCAGGCTGGCCTTGGACTCACTTTGTAGCCCAGGCTGGTCTCCAACTCTCAGTTATCCTCCTGCTTCAGCCTCCTGAGTACTGAGATTACAGGCATGTGCCACTATGCCTGGCTACTTTTACCTTTCTTATTAGACATGGAGACTGTTGGTCACAGTACTCTTGAGTTTTTTTGGATGAATAAATTTTCTTTCATTTTTCATACATATCCCTGTTTCTGTTTCTTATCTTCTGACTCATGTAAAGTATAATTCCCTCAAGATTATACTTTACATTCTCTGAGGATCTTAAAAGATTAAAATGCATACTATTGAAAAACTAAAATTTTTTCTAAATTGCATTTTAGGGTTTTTTTCTACAGTAGTATCTGAGACAGCACAGCTTATTTCCTTGTGGATGTTTCTTGGTTTTGCTCATGGTAAATTACTTATTGATATTTTATTCTGCTGTCAAGAAATTAAAATTAATTTTAGTAAATGACTTTTTGTGTGTTTGAAAATATGCATCCTGATGAGCTTCTTAACATTTTTAATATACAAGCTTGTTCTTAGCAACAGATTTTTTTTTTTTTGGTACTGGGGATCAAACTCATAACCTCACACTTGCTAAGCAGGTGATTATGCCTGCCGAGCTAAATCCCCAGTAGCAACAGATTTTAAAAGTGGTTTTGAATGGAGCCAGGGATTTAGCTCACCGGGATAAGCAGCCTGCTTAGCAAGTGCGAGGTGATGAGTTTGATTCCTGGTACAAAAAAAAAATAAATGGTTTTGAATGGAACAGTGATCATAGAATAGAATGATAGATTTTTGTCTAATATGCATTCATTAAGTTTAAATATAAATTGAAACAGGAAGAGGCTATTTATTATAATTGTCCCCACTGTAAAGCCAGAATATTTTATTTTAAATAGACTTTCTACCAAACATATCCAATGATGAAAGAAGGTACAAATAGGAAATCAGGCCCATATTGGGATGTTTAATTTAAACAAGTTGTTACAAGCTCTAAACCTATTACCGGATCCTAGTCAAAAGCTCTGAACTCAAAGCTCTGAGTAAATCCTAAATGTACTAATTAAATCTGAGAAACTATATTTGTATAATCATTTTTTGGAAAAAGAAACAAACATTTAAAAGACCATCTTATTATTTACTTTTTAATAATAAAAATATTTCAAACTATATATTTTCCTGTAATGCAATTTGGATTTTTTTCATAGTTATGGGTATAAAGGTTTTCTTATTTGCAGTGTTTACAGGTTATGAAATTAGTTTATTTCCTATTTGATCCAACATGCTATTTATCACCATGTTATTTGATTTATTTATTTAGTTTTGTCTTTTTGAGGCAAGGATTCACTATGCAGTTCAGGCTGACCTTGAGCTCACTTCGAGGTCCAGGCTGGTCTTCAGCTTGCAATGATCCTCCTGCCTCAGCCTCTCGAGTGCTACAGCTGTACGTACGTCACCATACCTGGCTTATCACCATGTTCTTAATTTATGATTATTTGGAACAATTTTGTCCATAATTTTGTGAACGAAATGTATTTAGTAAAAATATTTTTTTGAAATGTGTTAAAATTGCTTTGTGGCTCAACCTAAAATATTTTTGGACATGTTTGATCATACATGAAAGTGGATATTCTGTAGTCAGAAGTTTTAACATATAAAAATGAGTGTATTTTGTGTTCAAATCCTTTATGACCCTACTTTTTATCTATTAGATAAGTTTGACTCTTAAGAGATTCGTATTAGGTGAGTCAGCTCCACACACAGGCCATGGGGAGGACAGCCAGACACTAGCCCCTTCCAGCGTGCAGGCTTGGAGGACAAGAAAAGCCACTCTCCCCCAACCCTGCCCCCCACCCTGAGCAGCTGGATGATCTGGAGAAACACAGGCTGAGAGGATAGCTACTGAAGTAAAATACAGTTTAATGCTTGTAGTGTTTAGTGTTTCACTGACTTTGCAGGTCTAAAGCCAGTAGTTTGATCATCTATTCAGAGGATATCTATATGCACTGTAGCTTCTATGGGGATCTCCTTCCGCGGGTGGTAGCCATTGTTAATTTCCTACCATCTTGTTTTAAAGTCTTGTATCATTTTCATTGTTTGGTTTGGTTTGGTTTTATTCTGTTTTGTCTTGTTTGATTTTGTTGTGTCTGAGGGCATGGGCAGCTATTTCAAATAGAACAAGATATATTACGGTGGCTGTTTTGGATTTACTACTATCTTTTTCTGAAGTCCTGTATTGTGTTCATTGTTTTATTTTTATTGGTTCTATTCTGTTCTGCTTTGTTTGATTATGTTATGTCTGATGGTATGGGCAGATATTTTGAAGAGAGAAAGAGGTATTATAGTAGCCATTTGATATCCTGTTATCTTGTTTTGAAACTGTGTATCACTTACACTCCTTTGTTTTGATTGGCTTTGTTCTGTTTTGTTTTGCTTGGTTTTATTCTCTTTAAAAGAAAGAGACTCATATTAAAAGTTTCTATTCTAATTTTATTTATCAAGTTTAAAAAATTATTTGAAATTTTCATATACTATAGATAGTATTGTTGGTAGGTACAGATTTTTAAAAATATTTTCTTCCCGAAATACATTTTATCCTAACAAGGACTCTTTTAATTCTGATGAGTACTTTTTTTTGTCTTTTTGAGACAGGGTCTCACCATGTAGTTCAGGCCAGCTCACTTTGTAGCCCAGGCTGGCTTCAAACTCATGGTGATCCTCTTGCTTCAGCCTTCCAAATGCTAGGATTCCAGGTGTGTGCCACCACAACTGGCTTCCTTATCTTTTTCTGATTTGAGATATGCATTCATTTTCTCCCCTATTGATGTGGAAACTCTACTAAATAGAATATTTTATTCCAGTAAGAGTTTTTTTTTCCTGCTACTTTCTCTACTACTATGTGAAAACAAATTCCTGGATATCTTTTAGATATTTTATAAAATAATTTCTAAATATTTTCCAGTATATTTTCTGGGATTCTAAAAAAATCTTAAAATGCTAAGGTTCTGTTTACTCATTGTTTTACCTTCCATTTTAATATGATGAAATCTTTAGAAAGATTTTAGGCTTTACCTCCAGTTATCTAACTGCTGCGGTTTGCTAAGATAGCTTGATATTTTAAATTTCAGATGATTTAGTTTTCCCTTGAAGTTTATCTCTTCTAGGAGTCTATGGCCTTAGCATTTTTCCATCCCTCTATTTGTAGTTATTTTGCTGCTTATTACCATTTATTTTTTTCATTGTTCATTTAAAAGTCTCTGTCTTGGTTATTTTCCAAGTATTTACTCTATGGGATAAATAGGTAATACAGTCTCCAATTGTCACATAACCATCAATATTTTATTTTACTTTGATGAATAATTAATATCTGGATATTAGTGAGAGTATGGATTCAGTTGTGAGCAGCAGTGCATTATTAAGTGTATTCAGCTGTAGACCTAAAGCCCATTCTCCAGAGTAGCTTTTCCATAATAAAGTTGTAATTTTAATCTCCATGTATCAACTGTATGCTATCTCATTTTGAATTTAGGCAAAAGAGAAAAGGAAACATGTCTGTCTCTTCAAAATGAGAATAAAAATAATAGTCAGATTTGCATTGTTTATAATTACTTAAATTGGAATGTCATGTATGTATATAAATATGCATAGATGATATTTGGAGTGCATTCATAGCTATAGAGAAAGTTCAGATATTTATTGATGTACCTGCTGAGCTTTGGGCTCCTTGCGGACAAGGACCACATGCTAGTCATTTCTGTGTCTGCAGAGTATGTGCTAGAAATGAAAATGTATCTTCCTTCCCACCCACTTTTCTTCCCACTCTTCACAAAATCCAAAATTCACCCTTCCCAGCACAAGATCAAGATAGAAAGCAAGGCATGCAGTGATCTTATCAACTCCAGGTAGCAGAAATATTCCTATAAAAAGGTGAAAGTTTTTTTATCCCATGATTTTCTTAGTTTAAAAGCTGGGGATACAGTCACATAGTTAAGAATCAAAGTTAGGTAAAATATTCTTACAAGTTTTTTTTTTTTTTTTTCCTGGGGATTGAACTCACAATTGCGTGCTTATAAGGCAGGTAGGTACTTATGCCGCTGAGCTAAATCCCCAGCCCCAGTAAAATATTCTTTAAGCAATCTTGTACCACCCTTCTCTCTCATCAATTTTATGTGTTTTGTTCTGCTCTCACTCATTCAGTTTGTATGTATTGAGTCTTTTTTTTTTTTTTGTACCAGGGGTCAAACTCATGACTTCATGTTTGCCAAGCAGGCACTTACACCACTGAGCTAAACTCCCAGCCCATGCTTATTGAGTCTTATCACTCAGCATGCCCCTGACACTGTTCAGTGTGCTGCGGGGATGGTAATGAACAGAGGAGAAAAAAGAAAAAGACACCATCCCAGTATTCACTTCAGAGGGCAAGGTAATCAGTAGACATATAAGTTATATAGTACATAAGGGAAATAAACCAGGGCACAGTGAGTACAGGGAAGAGGAACTTGGAGTTGTAAGAGTAGTCAGCACTTAGGCCAATACTTTAAGGAGTTGTGGAAACAAAGCCTCCTCCTGCAGCTATCTTGGGCAGCCGTGCTGTAAGCATGGGACTAGCCTGTGCAAAGGCCTTGAGGTAGAGGGGTATCATGTGTTAAAGGAGAAGCAGGAAGACCACAGTGGCTGTAGCCAAATATGCCAGGTGATGAATTAGAGGAAATGAGACCAGAAAGGGCATGGGGCCTCAGAATGTGTTGCTTTGTATAATTTAAAAAACACTTTAGAATGTTGAGAGATAGATGCTTTATTTAAAGATGATTTTAAAATTAAGAACTAAGCTAGAATTGCTAGCATATGATCTCTATATTATTTAAGATGGAAGGTTCTCTTTATTCTTATAAAATAATTCAAGAATATTAATTTTAAATTAAAGTTTAACTGTCTTTTCTTTTTATTTCTCTAGTGCTGTTCAGCCTCTTGGTGGATACCTTGATCTTTATTAACCCCAGTTTGCCAGTTTTGTATACAGATGTTGAAGCATGGTTGGTTTGAGGATAATGCTTAAAATAGTGAGAATTTTAATAACAAATTGAATTGATATTTCTTCTTTTAGATTTAGACAATTCTTCAAAGACAGGTTAGGATTACTTGGAGAAGAGGAAGATGGTGACCTTAATATGAGTTTATAATGCTACTGTTTCCCGATTAACATTCAAATTACTCTTCACCCTATGTTTGAAGAGTTTTGATCGCTAAATGCAGTTGCTTTCATTAGCTTATGGGCAAGACAGAAGCTGATTTTACAGTGACATAAAAGCAGCTCAGTGAGATTACTGAAGCTGGTTACTGGAGCTAGCATCCCTCAGGGCTGACTTTTGTTTTCTTAATTCAGTTTTCTTTGACGTGTTTATGGACGTACACTTTACCTGTGACAAAATCCTGCTTTTAAAGTACAATTTAAAACTTTTAAAGTAATTATCGGATGTGTTCAGTTTCACAGCTCAGTTTTAGAATGATTCTGTCACTCTACAAAGACCCCTTGTGCCCATCTGCAGGGAAGGGGAGAAAAGAGGAGAAGGAGCTTTCAAAGGAATTAAAGCTTGCTACGTATATGTACCAGTTACCATGACAAATGTGTTCATTATGTACTGCAAACGTGCAAATAGTAAAAACAAAAAAATAAAAGAACTGCTCCTCAATAAAAAAAAGAAAGAAAGAGAAAAATAAAACCCATTTCCATTCCCAGCACTGCATAATTGCTAACCCACTTTCTGACCGTGTAGGATTTTGTTTGTGGATGCTTTGTATACATAGGGTCACACAATATGCAATCTTTTCCCATTAGCATATTTCTGAGGTTCATTCCTGTTGTGACCCAACAGTTCTTTCCTCTTTGTAAGTGACTGGCAGCCATAGTTGATAACATCTGGATTGTGTCTCTTTTTTTTTTTTTCGGTACTGGGGACCGAACTCACAACCTTGCGCTTGCCAGGCAGGCGCTTGTGCCAATGAGCTAAATCCCCAGGCCCGGTTGTGTCTCTTTTTAGCTATTATGCACACATGCTTCTGTGAGTATTCTCCTAAGTTTTTTTTGTGTGAAGAGATGCCTTCATTTCTCTTGGGTAGAGTAGGAGTAGAAATTCTGGATTGTTTAGTAAATCAATATTTAACTTTTAAAAAATCTGCCAAAATATTTAAAAAGTGGCTGTACTTGAGTCAGTGTTAAGAATATATGTTGCTTTTTTATTTCACTGCTAATATATTACATTTCCTGAATAATATGGATCTCTCCAGAAGACTCCTACTTACTATAAAACTTCAGTACCATTTACAGATATTCCCTGTTTAATTGTTGTGGAAAAACCAGGACCAAAGTGGATGGAAGACACAGGCACTGAGGAGTTGGAAGGCAGCTCTTTATTACACTAGCAGGTTGGGAGAAACTTTGTTCCAAATCACTAGCCCCATCTTGGGGTTAAACAGACACTTATGTATGTTTTAAGTAGAAAGCACAAGAAGCTGATAGCAGGTTATCTTATTTATTGGTTACTCAGGCAGGGTTATATGTTGTCAGGCAGACCTGTTCTGGCTGAAGGAAATGTCTTAAGGTTAGGGGCTTGGGTGAACAAGAAGAATCAATCATGGTCTTAGACTGAGCCAGTCTGTCATTGAAGTGAGCTAGCACAAAAAGGTGTGCTTTCTGACTGAGTTATGTCTCTGTTACAAGTGTCAGGTGGTATTGGAATCTCAAGGCTGGCTGAGCCTAAATGGGTTGGGATTGCCTTTCTTGCTCTTAATATACTGTTAGGTTATAAGTTTTAAAATTTCCTTCACATAATGATGTGTCTAACAACTGTTTGGGCTTATGATCCGTTGCTTCAACCTATGACCTGTCTTCTTCTATGGTACAGTTCTGTAGCTCTAATTGATAGAGCAACAATGTACTGTTTTTTGTACATAGCACCTTGTTTATACAGTACTGTAGTTTTTGCTGATTATACTGTATAGTGTAAAATACACTACTGTATTGTATGTTCTGTTATACAGCACAGTACTGCATGTAAGAGTTATGCAAATAAAAGCTAAGTCATCAAGTTGGGCAAAGTCATCATCTTTGCTCTGAATATTGTAATGTGCATACTAGATACAGTTCTTCATTAGCAACCAATTCATCTAACAGATTAGTTGCTGGAGTGGAACTCAGTCACTGAACAAGGAATGACCATATTAACAGGGCCTCAATCTTATGGCTTGCAAGCATTGTTTTTGCTATTTTTTTTGGTACCAGGAATCAAACTCACGACTTTGTGCTTGCCAGGCAGGTGCTATGCTGCTGAACCATGTCCTGGGCCTCTGTGTGTGTGTGTGTGTGTGTGTGTGTGTGTGTGTTGTCCTGGGCCTCTGTGTGTGTGTGTATCTTTTATTTTTTATTTTTTTTATTTAGAGAAAAAAACCCAAAACGTAAAAAGGGTACAAATAATGCAGAATTTAAAAAAAATAAACAGTAAGAAATCACTAGTTGATAAATTACATATTGTCCTCTTAGAAATAGTTGTTCAACTTACAAAATTAAAACATACAAAGTGGACATTCAAGCAGTGAGACTGCAAACAGTTCTGTTCAACGATCCAACAAAAACTTTGTAGTATGGTTATCTATCTTACAAACTTAAACATATATGCAATTATATTCTTTAGAGCACTTACTTTTCCTCTCTTTTTTACAATAGCAGCTATATATTTTGGGTTTTATTACTCCTACATTTCTTATTACTTTTTACACTAGAGACACTATGTGATATTTATAAATATGATTCTTATTTATTTTACTAATGAGGATAGTCTCAAGTTGTCTCCATTTACCTATGAAGGCCTCAAAATCATCCTTTTTTATAGCTGAGTAATATTCCACTGTATACATATACCACATCTTTTTCATCCACCCTGCGGTTGATGGGCATCTTGGTTGTTTCCAAGATTTAGCTATTACAAATTGTGTTGCTATGAACATGGGTACACATACATCACTACGACGTGACATGATCTTTTCAGTTTTTCTAGAAAAATACCCAGGAGGGGAATAGCTGGATTGAATGGAACTTCCAGTCCTAGTCTTCTGAGAATTCTCCATACTGATTTCCATAGTGATTGCACCAGTCTGCACTCCCACCAACAGTGGAGTGCATCCTCACCAACATTTGTTATCAGTTGTTTTCTTGATGGCAGCTATTCTTTGCGGAGTGAGATGAAATCTCAATGCTGTTTTAATTTGCATTTCTTGAATGAACAGGGATGGTGAACATTTCTTCATGTATTTATTTGCCATTTGTATATCTTCATCTGAGAACTGTGTGTTCATCTCAGATGACCATTTTTGGAGAAGGTCTTTGAATTTGGGGGGGGTTTCAATTCTTTATATGTCATCATCAAACATCAATTTGATGTTTTTCAATTCTTTATATATTCTTGATATAAGTCCTTTGTCTGAGGGATTGCTGGCTAAAATTCTTTCCCATTCTGTGGGTTTTCTTTTCACTCTGGTGGTGATTTCTTTTGAAGTGCAGAAACTTTTCAATAATATTGAGATCCAAGTTGTTAATTCTTTGAAGTGTTTCCCATGCAGTTTGCGTTTTGTTCATGAATTCTCTGCCTACCCCTATGTCTCCAAGACTTCTACCTAACTCATCTTCTAGTAGATTTAGTGTTTCTGTTTTAATATTTAGGTCTTTGATCCATCTAGACTTTAGTTTTGAGCATGGTAATAGGCATGGATCTAGTTTCAGTCTTCTGCATGTGGAGAGCCAGTTTTTCCAACACCATTTATTAAAGAGGCTTTCCTTCCAGTGAACATGTTTAGCCCCTTTGCCAAATATCATGTGACTGAGTGTCTTTGTAGTTGTTCTTGCATCTTCTAATCTATTCCATTGATCCTCAGGTCTATTTCTTTGCCAGTACCATGCTGATTTTATCACTGTGGCTTTGTAGTACAGTTTAAAGTCAGGAATTGAGATGCCTCTTGCCTTGCCTTTGTTACCCAGAATTGTTTTTGCTATTCTTCTGTTTCCAAATGAATTTTAGGAGTGTTTTCTCTAGATCTGTGAGGTATGTTAATGGTATTTTCATTGGGATTGCATTAAATCTGTATAACAGTTTTGGAAGTATGGCCATTTTCACAATGTTGGTTCTTCCTAGCCAAGAGCAAGGAATATCCTTCCATTTTCTAATATCCTCTTCAACATCCTTTTATAGCATAGTATAATTTTCTTTTATATTCTTGATTAGGTTGATTCCTAAGTATTTCATTTTTTTAGATGTTATTGTGAAGGGTGATATTTCCATAATTTCTCTCTTGGTGAGTTTCTTGTTTGTGTACATGAATGCTATTGATTTTTGAGTGTTAACTTTGTATCCAGCTACACTGCTGAATTTGTTTATTACCTCTAGTAGTCTTTTAATGGAGTTTTTTGGGTCTTCTATATAAAGTCATCTGCAAATAGTGATAATAGCCCTGGCTAGTGTTTCCAGAACTATATTGAATAGGAGTGGTGATAGTGGACATCTTTGTCTTGTTCTTGATTTTAAAGTGAAACCTTTCAGTTTTTGTCCATTTAGTATAAAGTTGACTGTTGGTTTGTCATAGATGACCTTTATAACACTGAGGTAGAAAACATGTATTCCGAGTTTCTGAAGGGTTTTTTTTTTTTAATCACGAACATGTGTTGGACTTTATCAAAAGCTTTTTCTGCATCTATTGAGATGACCATGTGGTTTTTGTTTTTAGTTCTGTTGATGTGGTGTATTACATTTATTGATTTGCATATGTTAAACCATCCCTACATTACTGGAATGAATTCTACTTGGTCGTGATGTATAACCTTCTTAATAATTTGCTGCATTCTATTTGCCAGTATTTTATTGAGAATCTTTGCATCAATGTTCATTAGTGATATTGGCCTATAGTTCTCCTTTTTGGTTGGGTCTTTCTCTGGTTTTGGTATCAGAGTAATACTTGCCTCCAGGAATGATTTAGGGAGGATTGCTTTCTTTTCAATTTCATGGAAGAGTTTAAAGAGTATTGGCATCAAATCTTCTCTAAATTTCTTGTAGAATTCAGCCATGAATCTGTCAGGACCTGGGCTTTTCTTTGTTGGTAAGTTTTTAATTATGTTTTCAGTTTCAATTGCTGATATTGGGTTATTCAAAATTGCTATATCTTCTTGCTTGAGCTTTGGTAGTTCATATGTTTCTAGAAATTTGTCTATTTCCTTTGTGTTTTCCACTCTATATGAATAGAGATTTTCAAAGTAGGTATTCATGATTTTTTGAATTTTCATGGGATCTGTAGTGATTTTCCCCTTTTCAGTCTTTAGTGCATGAATTTGGGTTTTTTCTTTCTTTTTCTTTATAAGGTTAGCTAGAAGTTTGTCAATTTTGTTTATTCTCTCAAATAACCAGCTTTTTGATTGATTAATTCTTTGTATTTTTTTTTAGTTTCAATTGCATTGATTTCTGCTCTAATCTTTACAATTTCCTGTCTTCTGTGAGCTTTAGGTTTAAGTTGCTCTTCTTTTTCTAGAAGTTTGAGATGAAGCATTAGGTTGTTTATTTGTGCTCATTCTGTTTTCTTGATATGACAATTTATTGCTATATATTTCCCTCTTAAGAATGCTTTCATTGCATCCCACAGATTACAGTATGTTGTTTCTGCATTTTCATTGAATTGTAGGTATTGCTTTATTTTTTCTTTAATTTCATCTGTAGCCCACTGGTTGTTCAAAAGGTTGGCATTTAATTTCCATGTATTTATGCAGGTTTTGCAATTTCTTTTGCCATTAATTTCCAATTTCAGTGTGCAATTGTCAGATATTATGCATGGGATAATTTCAATACTTCTGCAGTTACTTAAGAATGTTTTATGGGATAATATATGGTCTATTTTGGAGAATAGCCCATGTGCAGCTGAGAAGGATGTGTATTCTGATGTGTTTGGGTGGAACACTCTGTAAACATCTACTAAGTCCAATTACTCACACATATGATACAATTCTATTATTTCTTTGCTGACTTTTTGTCTAGTTGATCTATCTCTTTGTGACAATGGGCTGTTAAGGTCCCCTGTTATAATTGTGTTCTTGTGTATTTGGTTTTTCATGTCCATTAGTATCTGTCTTATATAGTTGGGTGCTCCTGTGTTTGGGGCACATATATTTATAATTGTTAGTTCTTCCTCTTGAATTTTCCCACTTATGAGTATGAGTGACCTTCTTTATCTCTTTTAATCATTTTAGGTTTGAAGTTCACATTGTCTGCAAATAGAATAGTTACCCCTGCTTTTTTCTGGGTTCCTGTTGCATGGAATACTATTTTCCATCCTTTGACTTCTAATCTATGAGTTTCCTTTTGGGTCAGATGTGTTTCTTGTATGCAGCATATTGTGGGATCCTGTTTCTTGATCCATTCTGTCAACCTATTTCTTTTGATAGGTGAATTGAGTCCATTTACATTTATGGATATCACTGATATGTACTGGCTCGACTTTGCCATGTTATGTTGCATTTGTTTGCTTTCTGCTTTCCCCCCTTATTTAATGCTTGTCCTACTTGGTGGTTTCTTTCTGTTGTTCTTCTGGAGATTGTGGTCATTTTTATCTCTACCTAATATGTCTTTCAATACTCTTTCTAGGGTTGGTTTGGTGGACATGAATTTCTTCAGTTGTTCTTTGTCATGGAAGTATCTTGTTTCTCCATTAAGTTTGAATGAAAGTTTTGCTGGGTACATCAGTCTGGGTTGAAAGTTGTTTTCTTTCAGGGCTTGAAATACCTCACTCCAAGCTTGTCTTGACTTGAGGGTTTGTGCTGAAAAGTCTGTTGTGATTCTAATGGGTGTTCCTTGATAGGTGAGCTGTGTCTTTTCTCTAACAGCTTTTAGTATTCTGTTTTTATGCTGTATGTCTGAGATCTTAACTATTACGTGTCTGGGTGTAGATTTATGTTGATTGTGACTTTTTGGCATTCTATATGCCTCACTTATCTGCATATCAGATTTTTTCCCCATGTTTGAGAAAGTTTGTCCTATTACTTCTGTGAATATTCTAGTTATGTCATTTGCATTGACTCCTTCATCTTCACTGATGCCTATTAATCTTATATTGTTGCTCTTTGCATCATCTTGAAGCTTCTGAATTGTTATTTCATGCTGCTTTGTTATTTTTGTTTGTTTCTTGAATGTCTCTTTGAGTTTGTTTCATGAATTCTGCTTGTTTTCTATATTGCTCATTCAAGGTTTCGATCAGTTTACCATGCTCCTGTACTTTTTTCTCTATTTCTTCTTTAGCTGTGCTGAGCAACTGCTTTACTAAGGTTGTTATTTCTATCTTTCCATGGGAGAGTATTTCTAATTTGATTTCCTCTGTAGCCTCATGGAGTTGTTTATTTCACTATCTTTTCAGAGATTTCCAGTGTGTTACTTTTGAAGTCCTCTATTTCAGTGTCTCCTGTACTTGCTCCTGGTGGACTCAGTGTTTGAGATTCCATTTTGCTTTTTCTTTTGCCATTTTTCCCTTTTGAGTTAATATTTGGTCTTTCAACCCCACTAGTGTCAACTGTTGGTAGTGTGTATCTTGGGGTCCTACTGTAAGGTTGATGTTTGTCCAGTTGCTGGGTCCCACAATGAATAGGTGGGCCAGTCACCTGACTTCCTGCTGGGTGACTTCCTGCAGGGCCTGTTGGGGTGAGTCTTATATTCTTCCTCTGCTGACAAGCCTAGTAGTATTGATGTAGGTCAACTTTTAGTTCCTGCTATTACTTTATCTTCAGGTTATTCCAGGTCATCAAACCACCCTAACTATAGTGTTTGTGTTGGCTGAGGCCGTATTGTGTCCCTGTTGTGTGCCTGTGTATCTCATAAGCCTTTTTGATTTTATTTAAGTTGCGGGAGCCCTTATTGTCACACTCCTCACTCTGTCTGATGTTTTCTGTGTGCAGGAAGGAGTCACCCTCACTCTTGTCAGACTCACCAAGGTCTTACAGTTAGTTGGAGGGAGCTTTACTATTGGCCCTATTTACCCACTGTTTTAGGGGCATACTCACCACACTTACTAGAGCCTGCTGAGATCTTCTGTTTTGGTGAGGCAGTCACTGAATCTCCCTTCAAGCTAGCAGTTAATCCGCTGTAGTCCAAGGTTCTGGGAAAAAGGGTGGGAGCTGAAGATCAACAGCAGTATTAGGTCCTGGAGGTAGAGAGTGTCCCCGAGGAGCCGACAGATGTCCTGGGTCTGGGTGTCTGCTGGGTGTGGGCCACGGTTCCAGGGTAGAGTGGCACTCACTCCTCAGTCCCAGCTGGAGTTGCACCTATTTCCAGGTTTTGAGCAATGTTTCAAAGCTTCCTTGGTGCACTGGGAATTACCTGGCCCAGTTTTGGCTCCTGGGGCAGGCTGCTGGCAACTGCTTGCCACTTGGATCTCACTAGATGTTGGCCATTGGGCCCAAGAGGACTCTGTGTGTCTTCTGGTGATTTCAGTCACAAGGTGTGGTCTTACTGCCTGGGAGCGAAGTTCTCAGGCTTCCCTGTGCACTGGAATTGAACCTGCATGGGGTCAAGACCTAAGGCTGGATTCCAGGCCCTGCTTGCTGCTTGGAGTTGGCTGGGCATGGCTGGGTTAGGCCTGCGGGTACCTCTCATGCACCTTAGGGTGATTTCAGACACAGGGTCTTACTGCCTGGGAGCGCAGTTCCAAGTTTTTCCTGTGCGCTGGGATTCGACTAGAGCATAGGATCACAGCCCGGGGCTGGATTCTGGGCCCGGCTTGCTGCTTGGGAGTTTGCTGGGCATCTCTTTTGCCTTTTTGAGACAGGGTCTCATTATGCAGTTCAGGCTGGACTTGGGCTTACTTTGTAGGCCAGGCTGGTCTTGAATTTGGAATGATCCTCCTGCCTCATCCTCCCGAGTACTGGGATCACAGGTGTGCACTGTCACACCCAGCTATAAAACTTTTTAATTTTATATTTTAATTTTAATTTCTTCACTACATTTCATGAGACTTGTGTGGCATGTATGAGACCCTCGGTTCAATCCCCAGTATCGGGGGAAAAAAAATTGTGATTTTCAAAAAAAAAGATGTGATTTTTTCATAGAAGCACTTGCAGAATCCAGAATTTGCTAGAAATTCATAGAAAAAGAGACGTTTGATAAATTCGCAGAGCAGGGTATTATGAAGTCAGAACCAGAACCATATTTGCTTGCTGTCCAATGCCTTTTCATTGTGCCGTGTGTACATTATGAATTTCTTCTTTGTTAGTGTTAGATTATTCTGGTGCAATAAAGCAAAAGTAAAAAATGAACAGTTTTATTGAGTTGAGGACATGGAAAGGAGCACACAATCCATGGCTGCTGGGCTGTCTCCTTCAGCCAGATACAGAGGCAGAGGGTTATACAACTTCTGATTGAAGCGGTGCATGGGGCAGATATTGATGACGTGTGACAAACCTATTGAAATTCTCTGTGCATGTAAACAGGAAGGGGGGTTGCAATTAGGGCTGAGGAAGAAGCAGGAAGTGGTAGGCATTCCCGCTTTGGCCTTCAGCCACCTTGGACCACTGCCATGACCGTACAGTAATTTATTCTAGGGCAAAACTGTTTCATTTCCATCTTTTTATTGTTAGGAAAAGGGCAAAGTCTCTCTCTTATTACTTCCTGCTGAAAGGGGGTGTTGTATTGGGATTTAGGAAGGTTGACGGGATGACAGTTGATGTCCATATAGAAGCTGGTACCAGAAGTTTCAGCCAGGACAAGGAATTATTCACTGGTGAGTGCTCACATCCTAGATTGGAGAAATAAAAAACACAAAGTGCTATGAGGAGGCAGATCACTATCATAATTAAAGGATCTAGGAAAGGTAGAAGTAAAAGTGCCCTTTGTCCAAATGTGTCATTCCATCAAGGCCATGGTGAGGAAAAATCTGAAAAATAAGCATGGAGTTGGGAGCAGTGGAGTTACAAGAGGTAATTATTCCCCCATCTGAAAGGGTAACAGTTAAAAGTGTAGGTAGGACTTGTGCTTGTTTTAGAAGTTGAGCTGGAAAGAATAAGAAGCATGAGAAATATAAGGCCTGATGATTGAATCATGTTTGGGGAATTATAGAGTAGGGGTGGGGAGGACCATGGCTGTGTCACTGTAAGTGACATGAGATCTTAGACCTACAGAAGTCTCATGTTTAACTAAACAGCTGAGGGCAGAGAGAACTAAGATAGTTATAGTGAAAAAATTAACTAATAGAATGTAAGTGATCAAGAACCAAATAGGATAACAAAACATGACCTAGCCTGAAAATTGTGGCCGTGGGGGTTTGGTGAGATGGAGATGGGAGACAGGAGATGAGATGACCACTAAGATTGTTTAGAGTCAGGAGAGTTAGGGTTAGGAGGGCACTGCTTAGCTTGAGTGATGTGGAACCAGGATGACAGTCCAGCGACTTGACCACCATTGAAGTCCCAAGGAAGACCAGGTAGGGGCCACTCCATTTTAGTTGTAGTCCTGTTGAAAGATCTGAGGAATAAAGGCTGGACCATTATCTGATGGAATACTCTGAGGTAAACCAAACCTTGGGATGATTTCTTGTAACAGAAGTTTAGTAACTACATCAGCAGTCTCCCTGGTTGTGGGAAAGGCTTTTATCTATCCTGAAAAAGTACAAACAAAGGTGAGAAGATATTTGAGAGTTTTGTGGCAGGGCATGTGTGTAAAATTTACCTGTTAGTCCTGACCAGGGGTGTGTCTGTGAAATTGATGAATAGGAAAGGAAGGTGATGGTATGTGTCCCTGAGAAGAGGTTTTACTATAGAGATGACAGGTGTAAATTGTTGAGACCTCAGAGTGTCTAGGTCAGTCTACATAAACACAAAGGAATCCTGACAAATTAGAGTATAGAGGGGATGGTAAAAAAAAAAGGGCATTTTTAAGGTCTAGCACTATGAAGTGAGTGGTGGAGGGAGGGATATGAGGGAGCATGGTATAAGGGCTTGGCACCACTGGGTGAATTGGGGTAACAGCATCATTGATTACCCTAAGGTCTTGTATCAGACTATAGGACCCCTTAGGCTTGAGTACCAATGGGAATATAGTAGGGTGAATGGGTAAGTTTAAGAAAACCATTGTCTAAAAGATGCTTGATTATAGGTTTAAGTCCCCATCAATGTTTGGGAGCTGTAGGATATTGGGGAATGCAAGCAAAAATTGAAGGATCCCTGAGATGAATTAAAATAGGTGTGACATGGGTAGTGCCAGTGGTGTTGGAGGTGTCCCAAACTATGGGATTGACCAGAGAAGAAGGGAGGGGAGGGGATGGCTTTGCGGTGCACTGTGAGGGTGTCTGGAGGACGAGAGCTGTGTGGAGGGAGAAGGTAAAGGAGAAGTTAAGCTTTTGAAGAAGATTTCTACCTAAAAGGGGTGTGGGACATGTTGGAATTATTAGAAAGCTATGGATAAAGAAGAGTCTAGAACCTGCATGGCATAGGCCCTGTCTTCAGGGGCTGTGTAGATTGGCCGTCAATACCCACTATAGAGACTGAAGACTTAATACAAGGGCCTGAAAACTAAGGAAGAACACTATATATGGCCTCTATGTCCACAGGTAGAGAATGTCTGACCTGAGACCTCCAGTGGGACTTGGGCTCTGAGAAGGATACTTTAATGGGGGGTGGGCCTTGAGCCCCATCAGTCTTCTGCAGCAAGTCCAAGTAGGTCAGCCAGAGATGAATGCAGTGGTGACAAGATCTCCTGTGAGGGCAAGGATTTAGAGGATGGCTTACCCGCTCTCTGGCGGCTAGGACAGTCGCTCTTCTGATGGCCCTTGAGATTGCAGAAGGGGCACTCTCTGGCCCAGTGTCCTTTCTGTCACACTTGAAGCATGATCCAGGAGGGGCTCAGGCAGCTCCACCTTGTCTCGGTTTACCTGTCTCAGAGCTCCAAGTGTCACTGCTAAAAGATCAGATTGTTATTTTTCTTTTTGATTTTTATCTCTGTTGTTGAAAACATGAAAAGCCACATTAAGAAGGTCTCCCTATGGGGTTTGAGGTCCAACTTTAGCCTTTTGTCTTGGGATCTGGCCCACAGTAGAAGGTATCTGTCTCCTTCACAAGAGATCACAAGACATCTGGTTTTCTGTGCTGGCTATTTTGAGGACCTAGTCCTGTCTGACTGCCTATATTTTTAACTGACTTAGCTGCCTGTAGCATTTTTTTTTCTCTGAAGAAGTAACCCAAACTGCCATGAGGGATAATGGGCGGAAACTGATCTGATTTGTTTAGGCTGATGGGGGCTGAAGTTGTTGAATGGTAGTCAGGGATACTATGCAGAGCTTTTAACTAGTGGCCCTCAGTAGATAACAGACAGCTTTAAGTCTAAAGGAGACAAAGACAAAGAATCAATTAACTATGCAGGAGTCAAATAATAGAATCAATGGAATATTTATGAATATAATTTTAGTAATGGCTCCCCATCAGGAGGATAAGGATAAGGCCCAGGGAACTTTAGAAACTGATATATTATTGATTTATCATACACAGTTAGATTTTACAGTTGTATAAGTACCTCCTGTGCCATTAGAATGTCTTAGTCATATGAACTTTAGTTGGGGTGTGTGCTATAAGGCTATGGAGATTATTGGGACCTCTGATTAATGAACAAGAGCTGGTTAAAGTTACCAGGTAGCTACTTTCTTATTCATCAATTGAAGTCCTGTCCAATGTCTCCTCACCTCAAGGGATTTTGTTTAACCAGTTTTAGTATCATTTTGACCAGCTGGCAACCTAGGTGGAAGCATGTGTTTTAAATCTATAACCCAAATTATAACCTTGATTAAATGATTGGAAAATGTAAAAGAGGAGGAAAAAAGATTGTTGAGCTCAAATAAAAAGGAACAGCTGTTTACAGAGCAGACAAATGGACAAACATGGACAATCTATACAGTATAAACAGAGTGGACAGACAACATATATAGACTGATAAACATCTTACAAACTTGGAGTGCACTCAAATATATTTGGCCAATTTGAACTATAATAAATAGACTAGCATGAACCTTTTTGTAGATTAATAGAGACATCTTGAAATAAGAATAGCAGAAAAGGAACCTAATTTATGGTTACTCTGAGATAGGTCAGCGAGGGGAAAAAGAACATGACTATAAACTAGTCCCTTGGGACCAGCCTGTTCTTGAAGTGAGAATATGGACTGAGGCTGAGAAGGCTGTGGAGTGGGAGGTATAGATGGCCACCCAGCAGGCATCTGTGGGCAATTATCAGGTGACTGACTATAAAACGGCTGCTCATCACCATGTGACAGGGAAACACAAGATGGCAACTGATTATCATGAGACCCACAACTAGATGGCTGCTGCTGGTCCCATGATGAGGGACTGCAAGATGGCAGTGCACTGTCACGTGGTGGAGGACCACAAGATGGTGGCTGTCCTCTACATGAGCTGCAGCAAGATGGCTGCTGAGAATCATGTGGCCTGCTGGGCGACAAAATGCACAAGACCAAGTATGGTGAGCTGGCACAGAAAATGGTGATACAGGAGTAGGGGACAAAAGAGCCATCTGATGAAATATATGGCACATGGTGAGGGGACTGAGAAATTTGAGACTGGGGAGAGAAACTAAGGGAAGGATTAGAGGCCACTGGGGGTGAAGAAGGAGGAAAGGATGGCTCAGGGGGCACAGAAACCTTTGCCTGAGAAAGCTGCAGGATTTGGTTTTGGAGGTATAGGGGAGAAGCTGTAAAGACAGGAGATCCATCATCTAATGGGTCTGGTGAGGAGGGAGGGAAGAGTTCCTGGGAGAGCAGAGAAAGCCAGAAGTATTTGGGCCATTATACAAGACAGAGTGGGAGAAGGACATGTCCTCAAAGTGAAAAAGGCCTAAAAATGAAGGGTTTCTGCCAATTAGTTGCCATTGTGACAAAAGTATAAACAACAGATCAGCCTTCTTGAGGCCAAGAGCATCAAGGTTATGAACCAGGCACCCAAGAAGTGTGTTTTTTGGGGGACAGGAAATGGTTCCTATGACCGAATTATAAGTGAGCTGAGAGAACAACTTCGCCTCAGGATGTTAGAGCTTTAGCTCCCCCGCCACAAGGAACATGGAAGCTGTCCTGGATCACACCTATCAAAAGAAGTTGTCACCTATTTTGAAAGTGTGACACAAAGATCCCAACACCTGTTCTCATGCTGCTGTCACCGATGAGTGTGAAGCGGGGTCCTAGGGAACAAAAAATAAGTTTTGCCTCGGGCTATATGGCATAAGGAACATGAAAACTGCTATCTCTGTCCAGGGACAGGCAAGGATAGGTTTTCTGACACAAGTTTGTGAACTTGAGGAATGGAAACAGAAAACTCTGGATGGCAGCTCACCTGTGATGAGTGAGGAAGGTCACTGTTGCATGCAGATTAGCGGTGGCAAGTAAACAGTCCCAGAGGAAAACAGAGGTGGTTCATAGGCAGGGGAGTTCCAACTGGGAGTGAATCCCAGGAGCTAACGCACTCTGCCATCTGAGTCTCAAGACACCATAATGTTAGATTATTCTGGCACAATAGAGAAGCAAAAGTACAAAATGAACAGTTTTATTGAGTTGAGGACATGGAAAGGAGCACACAATCCATGGCGGCTGGGCTGTCTCCTTCAACCAGGTACAGAGAGGCAAAAAGATGTATAACCTCTGATTGAAGTGGTGCATGGGGCAGATATTGATGATGTGTGAGGAACCTATTGCAATTCTCTGTGTGTGCAAACAGGAAGTGGAGTTGCAATTAGGGCTGAGGAAGAAGCAGGAAATGGTAAGCGTTCCCGCTTTGGCCTTCAGCCATGTTAGACCACCGCCATAACCGTACAGTAATTTATTCTGGGACAAAAACTCTTTCAGTTAGTTCCGTCTTAGTTCACTGACCTATAAAACCCTATTGTACTAAAAACCAGTCATTGTTTTCACACAGTGAAGACAAGCACGGAAAGGTAGGCTTTGCAGTATTGCAGGAGGAGGTGACAGGAGGGCTGGAGAGGGCAGGCTGGGGCATGGGGAGGCTGAGACAGGGCTTCTGCGAGGCAGGGTTAATGCTCCCTTCCAGTCACTTGCTGGTGTGGTCAGCAGTAATGCGGAGGGAGGACGGCAGCAGCACCTCTCCTTATTTCAGCCCTCCCCTTCGGAGCACGCCCTCCATGGCAGCATCTCTGGAGGCCTGGAAGGAAGGGGCTCTGCGTCGGAAACTGTATTAGCAAGAGGTATTAGTTTTGTACCACTCACTTTACAGCTATCCAACAGAAGCTGTTTTTAGCGTAGGAAATGGGAATTAAACTAGTGCGGTTTGAAAAAGGAGCACAGTGATTACTGGTACCGTGGGTGTAGGTCATACTAATTGTAAAGGAAACTATTGTTCTTATAGTAGGGAATAGCCATAAACTGCATTAAAAAAAAATCTGTGTGGAGGATTGAACCCAGGGCCTCAAACATGCCAGGCAAATGTTCCTCTGCCACTAAGTCACATCCTCAGCCCGTAACTTGCATTTTTTTTTTTTTTTTTGGCAGTACTGAGAATTAAACCCAGGGCCTTCACACCAAGCTACATTCCAGCCTTATTTTATTGTATTTAATTTTGAGAAAGGGTCTTGTTAAATGGCCAATTTGCCCAGGCTGACCTCAAACTTGAGATCTTCCTGCCTCAGCCTCCTGGAGTGTTAAATTGGGAAAATTTAAGTGAGTGAGCTCATTGGAAAATTTTTTTTTTGAGACAGTGTCTTACCATGTAGTTCAAGCTGGTCTTGAGCTCACTGTGTGGCCCAGACTGGCCTTGAATTTGCAGTGATCCTCCTGCCTCAGTGCTGGGATTACAGGTGTGTACCTCCACATCTGGCTGCACTCTTAATCCTTTCAATATTTTCTTTTATGTTTTTTGAGACAGGGTCTTGCTATGTAGTTCAGGCTGGTCTTGAACTTGTGGCAATCCCGGTACCTCAGCCTCCTGAGTGCTGGGACTGATTGTAGGTGTGTACTACCACACCAACCTATTTCAATGATTTCTGTGTGTTTTGTATATGAAACCCTTTCAGCTCCCTAACTCCCTAGGTAGAGCTAATTGCTTATGTTTTTATGTTCATATACTATATGATATATATATATATATAACTTTTAAAATGGCATTGAGTTGTTTATATATTTTGCTTCTTAAAGTCAAGGATTATGTCTTACTTTTATATCCTTCCCACCTTAACGTGGTTCCCAGCATCCCAGCATTTAATCAATATTTCATTAATATTTTTTAAATTACTTAAATAAAATACAGTTGAAGTGTTTAAAAATTCTATAGAGTTATATAAAGGAAGGCTTTTGATAATGATTATCTCTGTTTATAAGAACTTGTATATTTTTTTCTCTTAAATCATGCTATTACATGAATTTCTATGAATTAAAATTTTAGAGTTGAAAGAAATGGAAAAAGTTATTTCTTTTTGTGTTACTTCTACCTGAAGTAGCATTCTATATAAAAACTTTGGTAAGTCCTTTAATAAAGCATATAAACAATGCATAGGAACATGAAATTAACCTGAATATTAATGTAATAATCAGTATATTGCTGTATTACATTTAGCAATTCTGGGCACTGAAGACAGCTTCAAAGCACAGACTGTTTCCTACCTGGGCGTCCCAAAACTTGTTGAGACTGCAGTGGCAAAGCCTTCTGATTGCTTCAGAGAAGTATGCGATGTGTTCTCTTATGATCAGCCTAGCGGGCACTGCTCTTCCTTCCCCATCCCGGCGTTTGCTTCCTACCCTGGTCCGGCTGCTCTAGCCCAAGCGTCTGGGTAACGCTGGGCCCTGCAGACAGTGCGCTCGTGCCTGGCGCTCCGAGAGAGTGCGTTCGGCTTCCTGCAGGGGCTGTTTATTGTCACGTGTTGTATAATTATAAAAGTTACTGTTTAATAACACAATAAATTAGAAGCTCCCACCCTGAAGGAGTTG
Source organism: Dolichotis patagonum (assembly GCA_004027295.1). NCBI lineage: Eukaryota > Metazoa > Chordata > Mammalia > Rodentia > Caviidae > Dolichotis > Dolichotis patagonum. The sequence continues at coordinate 12,464 of PVJX010017724.1, read as the reverse complement.
TCAGTGTGGGCAGGTGGAGGGAGGAGGGAACCAGGACGTGTGCCGGAACGGTTGAAGGGCATCTGAGGGCTCTCCACAAGGGCACGCTGAGGGAATGAAGAAGTGAAATATGTTTTAAAAAAAAACAAAACAAAACTATGTTTAAGATAAAAGAAAAAATTTTTGGTGCCAGGAATTGAACTCAGGACCTTATGCTTGCCAGGGAAGTGCTTACATCCTGAGCTATGTCCCTGGCAATCAAGTTTAAAAAAAAATTGGTTAAAATGGAAGAAAGCTTGATATTGCTTAAAATAACTAAACAAGGTAGCATTTTATATATTGTTTAATGAGACTTTGTACTAATACAATAGGCCATTTGTTGTATTTTGCTTTCCTATTTGCCTTTCAAACACTGATTCAGTGTGATATTTCAATCATTTTTCTTGCAAATAACTTTCGTGGCTGTAAAAATATATATAATATGGGGAGGTGCTGATTAATTTTGTCCTTTGCTTTATTCATTTTTAGTAATGTGAATGACTCAGATTGTGAAAGAAGAGAAAGAATAAGTGAGTAATAGTTTAGATTTTCTTGACTTTAACGATTATCACATAAAAGCAACATGTGTTGAAAAGCAAAAGTACTTACTTATGGGGACTAAGTTTTGTGTTGTTTTTAACTATACTGAGTATTTTAGTTGAGTTGAAGAGTCAGGTATGAGCTTCCTAATTTCAGTAAATAATGCTTAAAAATGTGGCATATGATAGCTTTACTCTTGATAAATTTGCATATGCAGACTAAAATAATACTGTTTACAAAGGTGGTGGAGAGGTGTAGAAAGTGGCTTGGGATGTGGCGAAAAGAACGCATTGGGAACATCGTGGAAACAGTTCATCTCTGCCACTTTTTAACTGGATAAACTGATAAACCCTTCTCTAGCTCTCAAGACCCTTAGCCATATTGAAATGGGGATATTTTACAAGAATTTTGTAAAGATGAACAATAACATATGTAAAGTATCTTGTTTTAGTCCCTGGGCTGTAATACACATCTATTAACTGAGAGCACATACAAAGAAATCACTGTTGTGTATTGATTTTTCAGTCTACCATGTAACTTCATTCTTGGGTTGGAGAAGGAAAAAGTGGAAGGTTTTCTTTTTGTAATATAGATTCTAAGAAGACCAAAGAGGTTAAAGCAGAAAGGTCTAAATCTTTCGAGTACTTATGACGTAGGACTTGCATCAGGAGCAAGCGAGCAGCCAGGTACAGTGGCTCATGCCTCTAATACCAGATACTCAAGAGGTGGAGGCAGGAGGATTGCAACTTTGAGGCTAGCCTGGGCAACTCAGTGAGACCCTTCTCAAAATAAAAGATAAGAGCTGGAAATGTAGCTCAGTGGTAGGGTGCCCTGTACTGGATCCTCATCATTGGAAAAAATGGAAAAACAAACGGCAACACAGCAAACCACCACAGTGATATGCTGAGTTCATAATGACAGTTCCTTTGTTTTTTCAAGGCACTCTTCCATATGTTATACTTAATGGATCTGAAAATGGAGCCATATAAAAATTGCACACGTTTATGTGGCAATGGGTACCAAAGATGTGAAGTCAATGAATAGCACAGGCATGAAGAAGGAGACATCTTGAGGAGCGTATGTTTCAGTGCGGTCTGAGCTCGCAGTTCCTTCTGGAGTCTTTGCTGTCCTGTGTTCACTGCCGACCCCAGTGTCACATGGCCCCTGAGCCAGAGCAGCCCTGCTGGAGCTCTGTTTCTCACACTCACTTCCAAGATGGCATTCAGCTTGTCACTTGATACCTCACTTCTTTTTTCCCCCTGGTTATAATTTTTAACTGCTCTATTGAGTTCCAACTTGCATATCACAAAATTCACTCATTTTAAGTGTAAAATGATTTTTTTCACTAAATGTAAAAAAACTAGAGCCAGGCATGTGACGCACACCTGCAACCACTACTGTGGGGGCCTGATGCAGGAGGATCACAAGTCTGAGGCCAGGCTGGGCAACTTAGTGACTCTGTCTCAAAATAAAAAATTGTGGGGATGTAACTCAGTGCAAATGCTCTCGGTTCAATTTCCAGTGTACCTCCCACCCTCAAGTTGCACCTTTTATGACAACCCAGTTTTTAGTTTGTTTGTTTTTGTCATTGTTCTTTTCGGTTTACTGAGATAGTCTCTATGTAGCTCAGGCCTTGAACTTGTGGCAACTCTCCCCTGTCCAAGTGCTGGAATTACAGGTGTGCACCACCACACTTGGCTGACAATTCAGTTTTAAAACACTTGTATTTATCCACTAAATCTGTTGTAACTTTTTTTCCTCTTCCTTTCTATACAAGGCATTTATACATGGATTGTTGTACACATTAAATAAGAGAGTGGATTTGGTATATATATATATAAAGCACTGAAGTATCAGCTATTGTTTTATTGCAGAATACATTAAATATCTTTGTCACAGGAAATGTTGGGGACACAAGGATGAAAATACTGTGTTTGAGAAACTCAAAGGGTGAAAATATATTGTTGTTTTAAATAAATTGACAATATTAAAGAAAACCAGTAGATTTGCTACTAAAATTTTCTTAGAAATGTTCCAAGTTTCAAGAATGGGAATACAAAAAATGAATATTTTAAAAGTCTTACAAATAGTTTTTGAAAACAATTACTAGTTTTAGGCTTCCAAACTACACCAAGGTCATAAATCACCAGTGAACACTGGTCATTTCTCTTTCATGCTATACAGTGTCCAGCCCAGGATGAAATTAAACTATGCTTAATATAGGGTCCTGACCTAGATCCCAATCTCCCAATGAGTGTGTGGCAAAGGCTTAAATGAAATGAGACAAGTGGTATGATTTTAGGGCTCCAGGAGGGTCACACCCTTTAGCTGAGCTGGAGACTCTGAGGGCTAAAACAAAGACTTCTCTGGACCACCCATTTTTATTAGGTCCAAAACAAAGGGCAGGGAAACTGAGGAAAGCACAGGCAATGAGCAGGACCTTGGGAGTCACTTCAAGGATGTCTCCAAGTAATGAATCATGTCATTTTAGAAGAACTGTCTTATCATGAAGACACATTAGAAGTGAGACTGTAGAAGTAATTTCTGCAGCTGCAGTCTCTATCTTGTTAATTGGGGTTGGAGCCAAGTGTCTGCAGCTGTGGCCTCGTCTTGCCCTTTGAGGTATCTCTGGCCTCACAGGCCTCTATAGGCCTCAGCCAGGACCAGTGATTCATAGAGGTTCACTTACTATGAATCAGCTCCCATCGCCAGGCAAGGGGCCAAGGTCTAGGACAGACTCACAGATAAACATAGCCAATTAGTAAAATTGAAATCCTGCTTAGAGCTGCTTCATAGTCGTCTCCAACAATTTAATAAGTGTTTTTGATTACCATGAATACTATGATACTCTGGACAGTCAATTGTGTTTTTCTATTCAAAGATGATGTTTCTGATGCTGTTTTTTCATGATCATAAAGTTGATAAGGAATAATCACTTTTACAGTTTCTAATGGAAAATCAGATAAGATAATCAGGCTCCCAGAGGAATATACCTAATGTTCCAATATGAAATATTTCCATTTATTTAAAATATGCTTACCTAGGAAACTCCAGAGTTATACAGTTGAGTTTTTCCCCTGTGGAAGAGGGGTTGATTTTGACTCTCAGTGTGTAGAGGTTTCAGTTTTGAGCTGTCTGGCTCCAAGTAGGGCAGCATGGCAGAGGGATGTGGCAGAGGAAGCTTGCTCATGGCGTGGCAGGTAGGACATATAGAGCAAGGACATTCTTTTAAAAGCCCTGAAATCTCTGCATCTGCAACGAAATTAAATTGGTTGAAATTTTTTTCCAACATCAAGTTGATTTACTCAGCAAATATATGCAAAGCCCCTATTATATGTGATTTTTTGCATAGTGACATTGTTTATTATCATCTATTTATCTATCTATCTAGACAGGGTCTTGCTATGTAGTTCAAGCTGGCTGTGAACTCATCATGTAGCCCACAGTGTGCTGGAACTCATGGAGATCCTCCTGCCTCAGTCACCCAACTGCTGGCATTACGGATATGTGCCACCATGCCCAGCTGTCATGTTGTTTAAAGCAGATGCCATAGCGTTGAATTATATTTCTGTCCTGAAAGAGACTGTAATTTAGTGATCAGTGGTTATCAAATTGTATGAAAGTAAAGTAAGACCTTTGTTTTAATATAATCCTTATTAAACACTGCTTAAATTTTTTTGCTAAAAGAAGTTAACTTTCAAAAAAAATGAAGTTAACTTTCAAAAGGAAAGTTCTAAACCAGATAAAAGTGTACATAATTAGATAACTGTCAAAGAATAATATACAGCTTCAGGATCTCTTACTTGGGATGCTTAGGACCAGAAGAGTGTCAATTTTTGGAATATTTGTGTGGACTTTACTAGTTGAGCTTCCCTGTCAAAAATCCAAATCTTAAATCTTACCCTGAATACTTCTAGTTGAAGCCACAATTCTTTGCATATTTTGATAGTACCTGCCAGGTTTTCATAAGTATTTGTAGATGCCATGATCACCTGTTTGCTTCACAGCCCAAATTCTTCTGTGTCACTGGATTCCTGTCTGTAGCCAAACCAGTGAGGAGAAAGAAAAGCCACGTTCTGCTGCAAGCAATAAAATCAGTCTGAGATAGAGTGATGAACAGCAGGAAAAGAGCCTCTCCACAATTTGGTGTCCTGATGCTGGAGTATAGTAATGTGAGGAAGAGAAGGAGGAGGAAGTGGGTCCCTGGGACCCAGCAAAGATCTGAAGCAACAGTTGAAGCCCACAAGGAGAGTGAAGACAGAGACTTCAATGAAGAAGAAGGAGGAGGGGGCAAGCTGTGCTTTCTCCCTGAGCCCTGACTCACTGCATGGGGGGGGCAGCTCAAAACTACAGACACATGGTGACTACTGCAACTCCAGAGGCTTCCATGGAGAAACACATCAGTGGAATGGAGCAGCAGACACAGCAGATGCAGCAGCTGCTGAGTTATTCAGGTCCAGATGTTCCCCAGGAAAGGGTGATTGGCCAGCAGGCATCTTGGAGAGGGTCACCTGGAGGGGTCGAACTGTGAATGGCTGCAGGCCAGCTTCACCTAGTGGTTCTCAGTGTCAGGGTGAGGTGAAACCAAGTTAAAGTTGGCAGGAAGTCAAGGAGCTGAGTTAAAGTTGGCAAGGAGATAAGGTCAAGCTGGCAGAAGGCACAAGGAATGCTGTAGGCTGAACAAATTGGGTTTCAGCCTCAAAACCAGAGACAAGCCTGAACTTCGGTGTAACTAAAGGTGCAGGTTTGTTGAGATTATCCGGTAACCCACTGTAAATCTACAGCTGGTTTTCTTGGATTAATCAACATGGGTCTTGGCTCTGTCTACCCAATTTGTCTATCAATAACAGCAGAGACAAACCTCGAAGTGAACATTTTTTTCTTTTTCTTTTCTTTTGTTTTTTTTTCCTGATTGATTGTTCTTGTTTTTATATGAGCATGAACATAGTTTCTAGATTGTTGTTGCTGCTGTTCTATTCTGTTCTTGTTTATATTTCTTCCTTCTCTCTTCCCCCATCTTCTTCACCAGTTTCCCAAAGTTTGTGTAATCTTCCTTTTCCTCCAACCTTGCTTCTAATCTCTTCCTCTTCTTCTATTTCTCTAGTTTTCTTCTTACCCCCTTTTAAATTTTTCTCACCTGAGAGTAAAATCACCATACTTGGAGCTTATTTACTATATAGAATTTTCTAGCTCATTTTAGATTTTGTTATATAACTACAATCTAGTTCATACAGTTAAAGGCAGAAAATTTATCAGCTACCACATTTGTCATTTTCTAGGCTGTTTGATGCTATGGTATTACTATTGATACTATTGTATTATTTTAGCCAAGGTGATATAACTGTTCTAATCAATAGTTCTTCCTGGTATGCCAAGACTGAGATTGCCTAAGGATCATAAACAATATTATCGGCCAGTGCCAAAGAAATGGGCTGGGCCAAATAGGCAGCAGCTTCTGCCAATCAATTGAAGAGGTAAGATCTTGTAGCAAAAACAAAACCCAAAAGTCAGCTATACCTGGAAGACATATTTTAGAAATTGTCATTTCTTAAGGGTTCTAAAGACTAGCAATATATATACCTGCCATAGCAATTTACAAGTATCAACCCAGGAATTAAACTTAAAAAAAAATGAGAAGGCATTTAGGCAAGATGCAGCCTCAGACTTCCATCTCACCAAAAGGCATTTCCCCTACTAAATGGGGGAAATGAGATAGAACAACTTGAAAGCCACTCACCTGGACTCTTTGAAGTGGCAACAGCAGAAGTAACAAAGCAGGTGAATGAGACTCTAGAAAAAATCAAATCAGAAATAATTTCTCAGATAACTACAGAGATAGTGACTATAATGAATGACATGGTTAGTGACTCTCGATCAGACACAGATTAAAAAAATAGAGGAGCTTAGGAAAATGATGAAAACTCTGAACACCCAATGCAGGAAAGAAATAGAATGCATGAAATAGATCCAAACATATGCAGAAGATTAAAAATTCCATTGAAAGATACATACAGCAGTGTGGGAACAGACTCTCAGACAAAGACAAGATTGCAGTTTGTGATCATGAAAAGAAAGATTTCTTAAAAATTTCAAGAGACCTCAAAAAACCCAATAGTTGCTAGATGATACAAAGAATAACAAGATTGATCAGGGTCAACAAAAAAGCAAGAGAATGAAAACAGTTTACAGAAGTAATGGCAGAAAACTTACCAACAGGGCAAAAGAATCTGGCCTACAGATAAATGAGAAATATAGAACTCTAATTAGCCATGATCAAAAAAACCTACACCAAGGCATATAATAGTCTATATTCCAGAAATTCAACACAAGAGCAGAATAGTAAAAGCTGTTAGGGAAAAGAAACAAATCACCTATAAACAAAAGAATCATGGCAGACTTCTCAACAAAAGTCCTCAAGTCAAGGAGAGCTTGGAGTGAAGCACTGCAATCCCTAATAAAAAACAATCTCCAACCCAGATTGAGGTACCCCTCCCAAACTATCTCTCAAAGTTGATGAAGAAGTAAGATACTTCCATGAAAAAGAACACCTGAAGAAATTTGTGACCACCAATCCAGCACTTCAAAATGTTCTGAAGGACATTATAGAAAGAGGTAACAAGATGCCCAGCTTCCACCTCTTAATTAAGGGAGCCAAGAGCCTGCAGGGGAGTGGGGATTGCCCGAGATGAGTCCCAGTGCCCTGGGGAGAGTTGGAGACCTATGCTCCCAGCGTTTGAGTTCCTGGGGAGCTACTGGGGATGCTGGACTGGGCCCAGCAGATTCCAGGGCCTCAGTCCACCATACCCAGTGGCCTTCTTTCAGTTCAGGAGGCAGAGACTGCACAGGAGGACTCTAGGCTCATTTGGGCTGGCCTGGGGAGAGCTTAAGACCAGCACTGCCAGCGGTTGAGTTCATATCCACCCCCCTAGGACAGGGGATTGTGCCCTGGGGGTTCCACTGGCCCCAGTTCTCCATGCCCAGCTTCTGCCTCTCAATTAAGGGAACCAGGAGCCTTCAGGGGAGCTGAGACTGCTTCAGGAGCTGAGGGTTCAGGAGGTGATTTGCCACACACCCAGAGGAAGCTTTGGAACACCACTCAAAGCAAGGAAATAAAGAAAAATGACAAAAGGAAAGACCAAAAGGCAGGCTCAAATCACCAGCCCATCCCAAGAAAGCCTGGGAGCCATGTACATAGAAGAAAATAGAAGCCATACATCTGAAAAGATTGAAATGATATCAACTGAAATAAAGAAGCAACTAGGGGAAGCTATGGGGAAATTCAAATCAGAAATAATTGCCCAGGTAAAAGAAGAAATGATAAAAGTAGTGAAAGAAATAGTGAACACATCTAGTGAAGACACAGATAAAATATTAGAGGAACAAAGCAAACAGACAGAATCCTTGAATGAACACTATAAGAGATATACAGGATATCAAAAATTCTATTGAAAGCTATCAAAACTGCCTCAATGAAAGTGAAGATAGAATTTCAGACCTTGAAGATAAGATCACAGCTAGTGAACAGGAAAGGAAAGATCTTTTAAAAATAACAAAGAATCAGGAAATAACAATTCAACAGCTGCAAGATGATGCAAAGAAAAATAACATAAGATTAATAGGGATAAATGAAAAAGAAGGGGACAGCCCAAATGATATCAAGAGGATAGAAGTAATAGCTGAAAACTTTCCAAACATGACAATGGAAACTGACATACAAATTAGTGAAGCATATAGAACTCCAAATAGCCATAACCAAAATAAAATTACACCCAGACACATAATAATCACCATGCCAGAAATCCACCATAAGAACAGAATACTAAAAGCTGTTAGAGAGAAAAGACAGATCACCTATAAAGGAAAACCTATCAGAATCATGGCAGACTTCTCAACACAAACAATGAAGTCAAGAAGAGCATGGAGTGAAGTATTTCAGATCCTAAAGGAAAACCACTTCCACCCCAGACTGACATACCCTGCAAAACTGTCCTTCAAAATGGATGGAGAAATAAGATACTTCCATGACAAAGAACAGCTGAAAAACTTCATGAACACCAAACCAACCCTACAAAGAATACTGAAAGACATTCTAGATACACATGGGATAAAACCACTGCAAGGCAGACAATTAACCAGGATGGAAAGCTAAAGATACAACAGCAGAAAGATAACATGTCAATAATAAACCCATATATAACAGTTATAACCATTAATGTAAATGGCCTCAACTCACCAATCCAAAGAAACAGACTGGCAGAATGGATCAAGAAACCATATGCTGTCTACAAGAAACCCATCCAACCCAAAAGGAAACTCATAGACTGAAAGTCAAAGGATGGAAAACAATAATTCATGCAACAGGAAACCAAAAAAAGGGGGAGTAGCAATCCTGTTTGCAGATAATGTGAACTTCAAACCAAGAATGATCCAAAGAGATAAAGAAGGTCACTACATACTAGTTAGGGGAAAACTTCAAGAGGAAGAGATAAAAATCTTAAATATACATGCACCAAATTCCAGAGCACACAGCTATACAAAACAGATATTAACAGAAATGAAAAATCAAATAAGCAATAACACAATTATAACAGGAGATTTTAACATGCCATTGACACAAAGGGACAGATCAACTAGACAGAAAATCAGCTAAGAAATAACAGAACTGAATCACACCTCTGAACAAATGGACTAGATAGATGTATATAGAGTTTTCCATCCAACAACATCAGAATATACATTCTTCTCAGCAGTACATGGGACATTCTCTAAGATAGACCATATATACTAGCCCATAGGACATATTTAAGTAAATGCAAAAGAATTGAAATTATCCCATGCATATTATCAGATCATAGTGCCATGAAATTAGAAATAAACGATAAAAGCAACTGCAAAAACCTCACAAACACATGGAAACTGAGTAATACACTCTTGAGCAATCAGTGGGTCACAGAGGAAATTAAAGAAGAAATTAAACAATATCTACAAGCAAACAAAAATACAAACACAACTTAGTGGAATTTGTGTGATGCAATGAAAGCAGTCCTCAGAGAAAAATTTCTTGCACTGAGTTCCCACATCAGGAAGACAGAACAAACACAAATAAACAACCTGATGCTACAACTCAAACATCTAGAAGAAAAAAAGCAAGCCAAGCCCAAAGCCAAAAGAAGGGAGGAAATTATAAAGATCAGAGGAGAAATTAATGCAATAGAGTCTAAGAAAACAATTCAAACAATCAATGAATCAAAGAGTTGGTTCTTTGAAAGAATAAATAAAATTGATAAGCCCCTGGCCAACCTTATTTAAAAAAGGGAATAAAAAACTCAAATTCATGCAATAAGGAATAAAAAAGGTGAAATTACTACAGACTCGGCAGAAATACAGAAGATCATCAACACCTATTTTGAAAACCTCTACTCTCATAGGTTCGATAACGCTGAAGAAATAGACAGATTCCCTAGATACATATGAACTACCAAAGCTGGATCAGGAAGATGTAAAACTGCTGAATAAGCCAATTTCTATTAATGAAATTGAAAATGTAATTAAGTCCTTGGCTACAAAGAAGAGCCCAGGCCCAGACAGATTCACTGTGGAATTCTACAAGAAATACAAAGAAGACTTAATTCTGACACTCCTCAAACTCTTCAATGAAATTGAAAGGGAAGCAATTCTTCCTAAGTTATTCCTGGAAGCAAATATTACTCTAGTACCAAAACCTGAGAAAGAGAACTCAGGCCAAAAAAGAGAACTATAGGCCAATCTCCCTCATGAACATAGATGCAAAAATTCACAGTAAAATATTAGCAAACAGGATGCAGCAAATCATGAAGAAGATTATACACCATGACCAAGTGGGATTCATCCCAGGAATGCAGAGATGGTTGAACATATGTAAATCAATAAATGTAATCCACCATATCAATAGAGCCAAAAGTAAGAACCACATGATCATCTCTATAGATGCAGAAAAAGCTTTTAATAAGGTCTAATACTCATTCATGATAAGAACCTTACAGAGAATTGGAATAGAGGGTCTTTACTTCAATATGATAAAGGCCATCTATGACAAACCAACAGCCAGCATCATATTAAATGTCCAAAAACTGAAAGTCTTTACCTTAAAATCAGGCACAGACAAGGATGTCTCCTATCACTGCTCCTATTCAATATAGTACTGGAAATACTAGCCAGAGCAATTAGACAAGAGAGAGAAATAAAAGGAGTAAAGATAGGAAAAGAGGATGTTAAATAATCATTATTTGCAGATGACATGATACTTTACATAGTAGACCCCCAAAACTCTATTGAAAGACTTCTAGATATAATAAATAAATTCAGCAATGTAGCTGGATACAAAGTCAATACTCAAAAATCAATAGCATTCCTATACACTAACAACAAAAATACTGAGAGAGAAATAAGAGAAGCCACACCCTTCACTCTAGCATCCAAAAAAAAAAAAAAAAGAAATACTTAGGAATTAATCTCACAAAAGTAATAAAAGAGTTATACAAGGAAAATTATAATACCCTGAAAAAGGAAATCGAAGAGGACCTCAGAAAATGGAAAGACATCCCTTGTTCATGGATAGAAAAAACAAACATTGTGAAAATGGCCATTCTCCCAAAATTACTATACAGATTCGACGCAATCCCAATCAAAATACCACTAACATAACTCATAGATCTAGAGAAATCACTCCTAAAATTCATCTGGAACCAGAAGAGACCTAGAATAGCAAAGGCAATTCTAAGCAGCAAAGGCAAGGCAGGAGGCATCACAATCCCTGACTTGAAATTACACTACGAAGCTACTGTAATAAAATCAACACAGTACTGGAATAAACACAGACCTGAAGATCAATGGAATAGACTGGAAGATACAACCACAACCACAAACTCACTCAACCACCTTATCTTTGATAAAGGGGCCAAACATGCTTGCTGGAAGAATGACAGTCTCTTTAACAAATGTTGCTGCAAAAAATGGCTATCCATATGCAGAAGACTAAAACTAGACCCATGTCTATCACCATGTACTAAACTAAAATCTAAATGGATCAAAGATCTAAATATTAAAACAGAAACACTAAATCTGTTGGAAGACAAAGTAGGTAAAAATCTCGAAGATATAGGGGTAAGTAGAGAATTCATGAACAAGAACCAAAGTACACGGGAAGTACTTCCCAGAATCAATAACTGGGACCACATCTTATTAAAGAGTTTCTGCATGTTGAAAGAGATTTCCAGCAGAGTGAAAAGAAAGCCACAAATTGGGAAAAAATCTTAATGGACAGTCCCTCAGACAAAGGACTTCTGTGTAGAACTTACAAAGAATTAAAAAAATCAGACCCTAGAAATTCAAAGACCCAATCCAAAAATGGGCATCTGAAATGAATACACAGTTCTCAGAGGAAGAAATATGAATGGCAAATGAATACATGAAAAAATGTTCATCATCATTAGTCATGAGAGAAATACAAATTAAAACCACACTAAGATTCCATCTCACCCCAGAAAGAATGGCCAGGATAAAAAAAACTAGCAACAGCAAGTGCTGGAGAGGCTGTGGGGAAAAAGGAACTCTTCTGCACTTTTGGTGGGAGTGTAGACTGGTGCAACCACTGTGGAGGTCAGTCTGGAGATTCCTTAAAAAGCTGCGTTTGGAAGTTCCATTTGACCCAACTATTCCACTTATAGGAATATTCCCAGAAGAACTGAAAACATCATACCACAGTGATATATGTGCGCCCATGTTTATAGCAGCACAATTTGTAATAGCCAGATCTTGGAAACAACCTAAGTGCCCATCAACTGAGGAATGGATAAAAAAGTTGTGGCATTTTTATACAATGGAGTACTACTCAGCTATAAAGAATGATCACATTGAGATATTTATAA